>PVJD01004891.1:0-126389 GCA_004026545.1 Mormoops blainvillei
AGATTTATTCCCTTAACTTTTTCTAGTCTGGGTCCTAACAGAAGACCCACTCATTAGACTAATTTGAGGAGGGTCTATTCATAAAGGGACATATGGTTGTGTGTGAGCCGTAGGGGATGGTGCGGGGACCCAGGCAGAGGGGGAGGTGTTGTCGCACCCTAGGCTGGAGGGGACCAGAAGAAAGAGGTTACTGGAACTGAGAGGGAACCAGACTCACCTTCCCTCCATCCACCCTGTCTCCTGCCTAGTCTACCCATGTGCCGGAGGGTGGAGAGCCCCGGTACAGTCCACCAGGCTGCAGGTGGCACATCGGAAGATCGCTGACGAGCTCCGGGGCCTGGCCCTTCGCATGCATTACACTGAACTCCACAAACGGCCGTGTGAGATGAGCAGTGTCCTGCCCATTCTGTAGCCAGGGAAACAGAATGAGATTAGTTAGGTAACTTACCCAAGTAATAATTAGTAAGATGCAGAACTACTATTCTAAGAAATGCCAACACATTTGTGGAGACCTTAGCCCAGGACGGGCCACAGTGACTGTAAAGACAGCAGTGTGGCCTCAGCCAGCGTGGCTCAGTGCTTTGGGTGTCATCTGGTAAGCCAGAAAAGGTTCCTGGGCAGGGGACATGCCTAGGTTGCAGGTTCGGTCCCCAGAGGAGGTTCATATGGAAGGCAGCCCGTTGATGTTTCTCTCACATCAATGTTTCTCTCCCTGCCTTTCTCACTCCCTTCCCCTCTCTCTTAAAAAAAAAAAAAAAAGCAGTGTGGCCCGGTGGCCCAGGGCCTCAGAGTCTACCAATGGACTGGAGCTGGGGGCCAATGACTTCTCCGGGCCTCAGTCTTTCTGTCTGTAAAGTGGAATAATGACCATCTTCAAGGATTTTTGTGAGGGTCGCATGCGATACTGATGACAGAATGTTTGGCACTTGGTAGACTCCACTGAGTGGCAGGTGTTAGCAAAAGAAAACCTCAGTCACGTGCACCAAGGAAGCATTCGGTTTTTGGAAATCCGCCAGTCTAGCAAACAAATGGCTTCCCTCCCTCTCTCCTTGCCCCCTCCCTCTGTTCCTTTTACCGGGGGCCCTTCGGTGCCTGCAGGCTCTGTGCGGCCAGGGCCGGTGCCTGCGGCCTCAGGAGACCTTGTCCTCCTTTTGGAAATCAGTGACCGGCCTGTCCTCCCGCAAACGCCACCTCCCGCCTGGGAGCCCGGAGAATTTGGAGAGAGGGCCTGAGGCGAAGACTTGGGTCATCAGAGCTTTTAGACTTTGATCCTGGTTTGGCATTTTTCCAGTTGAAGTCCCAGCTGATCAGCTTCTGCGAGTAGACCCCTCTTTGCTCCTACATGCCTGGTGCCTCATTAGTTATATTACTATTTATAATAATCCTGCAAAATGGCCATAATCCACATTTTTACGCCTAAGAGAGCTGAGGCTCAAAGAGATGAAAGAAAACTAACCCAAGTTATACGCTTGCTAATTGGCAGAGCTGTGCAGAGTTGAGTCGGTCCTGCCTCCGAGTCCTTTCTGAAGCCTTTGGGGTACTTTCTGGCGACTTAGAATGTTTTAATTTTCTAATGATAAAAGGGATACCAGCCCTGCCTGGTGTGGCTCAGTGGGTTGGGCGTTGTCCCACAAACCAAGAGGTCACCAGTTCGAGTCCTGGTCGGGGCACGTGCCTGGGTTGTGGACCGGGTCCCCAGCTGTGTGTGCGCGAGAGGCAACTGATCAAAGTTTCTCTTGCACATCGATGTTTCTTTCCTCCTCTTTTTCCTCCTCTTTCTCCCCCCCTTCTCCTACCTCTAACAATGAAGAAATAACATCTTTTTAAAAAGCAATGCCAGATTATAATAGAAAATAATTGAAATAGGAAGAACATTTTCAATGTAGTGGCGTCCATACTTTCTGTATAAGTTCGACTCTTGTTTTCCACTTTTCTTGTTTGTCCTATTTCCTTATTGTTTCCCAGAAGTGGAAATACTGGTTCAAAGGCCACTAGCAGTTGAAGCCTATTCGTACACGTTGCCAGATTATCCCCCAAAGGGCAGCACCCACTCCTTTCCCTGCCAGCAGAGCTTGAGGATCTTGGAAGGGCAGTCTGCCACTCTAACCGGCCCTGTGTTCTCTCCCCAAAGCCTCATAAAGAGGATGGCCCAGAGCGTGGTGGAGGTCATGGAGGACGCCAAGGGGAAGGTCCGGGAGAACCTCCTGGCCAACGGAGGTAGGTTGTCCCCCGTCCTCGCCGCAGTGCTGCCTCTGCTCCGCTGGCCCATCAGTAGCCCTGGATGTGGCCACACAGTAGTAACTGAAATGATATGATGCCCCAACCCAGGAGATTCTGAAGCGACAGACACTGTGCACCCCACTGTCAGCTCAACAGCAGGGATGTTCTGAAGACATGCGCCTTGGCCAGTTTATCGTCCCCTGTCACGTGTTTTACCCTGTAGCTAAAACCCAGTATGAAATTTGAAGTGGAAATGTGTTCAGTGTGGTCTCGGGGCTGTTTGGCCCTCCCCCTCTTCTCCATCAGCCTCCGCTCTCTCCTGTGTGGGAAGTTCCATCCTGTCCCCCACCCCCTGACTGATGTATCGTCCCTTCCCCAAAATGAGACTGAAAACGTCTTCCTGTACTGAGCCATGCCTCAAACTGAAATCTTAAATCGTACCCAGTAAATAGAGAGTTAGATCAAAAATATTTTGGTCTATTAATTGTGTACCTAGAATTTGAGTGCACTTAAAATGTGCAAGACGAAAAGTTTGCGGCTTTGGGGACTTCAGAATTAGGTGTTTGAGTGTCTGCAGTTCATCGAACCTGTGACTCTGCGTGTGCACCTGTACTGAAGGCGAGGGTTCTGTATTTAACATTTATATCATTTGTTACACAGAAATTCATATTTTTTCCCCTTCCTGGCAACCTTAAAAAGCTTTTTATTTGCTTGTTTCAATTGACAAACGGAAACGTTCCTACTCCCAGATCCGAACTTGGCTTTCTACACGAACGAGGTTGAATAATGACACCTTCTTACATTGCAGGTTTGAAGGAAAAAATGAAATGTTTAAAGAGTAGGTTGTGTGTTGTTTGCCGTGTGTGTGCTGTTTGCATGTCTCTTGGGAATGGGGGATCTTGGTCTGGGCATCGGGGTACAGCGATCAGGTGACGACAGATTTCCCAAGTACCACCTCGCACTTGGTCGCTGTATCCACAGGACCCAGACAGCAACTGTTTCATTCCCTCCCCGTCCCCCTCCTGCCTCTGCAGTAGCTCTGCATGCCCCCCGGCGGCGGTGGGGTGGGGGCGGATGCTTTGACTCGGGGCCCCAGCTGGCCTTCTGCGTCTTGGCCTCGCAGTCTGCTTCCTTCCTGGGCGACCATCCCGTGTCCTCCTGCCTGCTCGCAGAGGCTGCCTGTTGTGTGGCCCCTGGCAGCTTCGGTGCCAGGCTTAGCTGTGTGCAGCCTTGATGGGCAAAGAGCCAACTTCCCTCGAGCCCCCTGAGGAATTCCCTGTGCCCACACAGGCCACTCCTGGTTTCAGCATCAGAAGGAGCCATTTGCTCGGGGTTTTCTCCCACCAGCTCACAGCGGCAGGATTAAAGCCAGTAGGTCCTTTTCGGACCTATAAAAATCTGCACAGACTGAGAGTTAGCACAATGCCTTCCCAAATGCAGCCTGTTGGTTTGCAGCGACATTTCTTGCTGATGCTAATAAAAACGTTATGTTGTGAAAAAGATCAGCCGATCTTGTTTCCCAGCAGGTAACTCATAGGGCCCTAGATTCAAGAGCTGACTTAAGGTAGAGAGCTACTTTCTGCCAAAAAACCTGGTCTTTAGGGATCAAGGATTCGAGCTCACATTCAAGTGGTGACTGAAGTGCTTACCCACTACTCAGCATTCACGTGACTTAATCTCAGGTGTTGTTATTCTGTGATTTCCCGTCTAGACGGCCCCAACTCTTAAGAGATGCTGCCTCCCTCGTCCGGTGCAGGAAGCCTGGCATTGCCTGTTTGTCTCGGTATCGCTAGGCTCCTGCACGCTGGGTCCCTGTGAGTTTCCAAAGCTTGTTCTGCACTCCAAGCCTATGCCAACAAAGGTCAAGGATGCCAGAGTGTGGTACAAGCTCTGAAAAGGACCGTGGTCCAGCAACCTCTCCACACTTAGTTTGGCTTGGGCTTCGCTGATGTTCTTTGGGTGGGGAAACCTTTTTCTTCTGCAGACCCTGGAACCGGTGGCCGTAAGAACCCATTGGAGGAACTCGGTGTGGCCCCAGCAGGTGGAGTTTTAATGTACCTGAGCACACCCGGGAACTCAGGGTGTGTGGAGGGCCAGCATCCCCGGCCAGGGAGCAGTCAGACCTGGTCCTGCTGCGGCAGGCGCTTTGCGACCTTGATGGGCCACCTCCCTGGGTCTTGGTTTTCTCCCTGGTCAATGACTTCAACTATGTACAGGCGCTTAGCTTTGCCTGAGCACCTTTTGCTCTCGTTCGCTCTTTGCCCTGAGCTGAGCCTTGGCCATGGAAGGGCACAGATGTGTTTGTTGTCAGCCGAAGCTGAGCAAGGACACCATTGTCTGGCCAGGCCCTCGAATGTACACGCACATTGTCCATGCCGGAAGGTCCCTCTGACCGATGGGCTGTGGCCCATGTGGCCACAGGTCCCCTTTCTACTGTCCACTGGGAAGGCCTGGCCTTGGTCCTAGAGGTGATCATTGTTGCTCAAGAGTGGCCACCTGCGTGGGCCTGTCTGGCTCACGGTCTGAACACACAGGCCGCCGGTCCCAGGGCCTGTGTGACTCCCTGGGAGACCAGGCTTCGCTGACCTCTGCCGGGGAAGGAGGGGAGACCGGTTCTTTCCCCAGCAGGCAGAGACAGCTACAGTGCTGGATGTACTGGATGGCCGAGGGGGCTGCCGCTCTCTGAGGGGAGGACTGTCCCCAGAGCCTGCACACCACAGTGCCAAACGTGCCGTATTGAGTTAGAAACCTAGGGTCTGGGAGCTACCACGAGGTGGGGGCTGAACCCTAAAGGAGTCTGCTTCTTCTAATAGAGACAGTGAACCCATTCGCTTTGGTCTAGATGCCATGGAGACCCCGGAGTTTGTAAAGATGGAAGGAGACTAGAGCAGGGTCTGAAATGTATCACTTCTGAGCAGCCCAGACAGTGGGAGTTAGAACAACAACCGGGGTTATTAGGAGGATTCATAAGTGGAGCCCATGCTCCACGCCGGGCACTGGGACGGGCCCTGGAGACACAGAGACCATCATCTGCCCTCAAGGATCCCCAAAGGGCAAGAGACTCAGGAGTGATCAGGTAGCATCATGGGTGTAGTGGGACAGGCGAGCTCGCAGGGGCTCTGTTCTGATGTTGAAGGACCAGAGCAGCAGTGGGGGAGGGGCTGAGGGGTTGAAGGTGGCTCGGCTTGGGTGGTGGTGTGTCCATTGGGTGCAGGAGGTGGCAGACAGGGGACAGGAAGGGGGAGAAACTCCAAAGCATACACCTGCCCCGCATCCCCTGCCGGGCGGGGGTATCTGTCTCCTGGCCCGTGAGATGGCGGTGGTTCCTGCTTGTCAGTGTGTGACTAGCGTGCTTGCCGTGAGACCGGCATGGGCAGTGTGTGACCTGTGTGCTTGCCCAGTGCCTGGCCCAAAGTAGGCTTCAGGAAGTAGGATCAGGGGCTCCTGGTACCACCGGAGTCCTTCCTGGCCTTCTTATTCCGTCCTTGACCACACCCCCTGTTATTATCCAGACGTTAATTCAGTTCCTCCCCGGTCTGTTTCCTCTCTACAAGGTCAGTTCCCTGCCATAGTGTGGCAATACCAAAATCCACACTAGCGCCAAATTAATACCCAAACCTGTGTTAATCTGGTCCAGCAGCCATAACACAGTACCACAGACTGGGGGCTTAAACTCCAGACGTTTATCTCACAGTTCTGAAGGCTGGATCAAGGTCAAGGTGCCAGCAGGCATGGCTCCTGGTGAGAACCCACTTCCATCACTGTGTCTACACGTGGGCTTTACCTGGGTGCAAGTGAGCACATTGGGGGATCTCTAATTATAAGGCCATTTTATATAAAAATAAAGGACATACACTGAAAGAATGTACATCCATGCCAGATTCTAAAAACCACATCCACCAATTCCAGCCTTTTGCTCATGTTTAAAATGCCTTCTTTAAAACAGACCTCATATGTTGAAATCACCTCTAATGCTTGGACACAGGAGGCAGGAAGATGGCTCACCTTGTGAGCAGGTGGCACCCAGGACGGCCTGCGTGTCTTTGGGGGTTGTCTGGGGGTCCCTGGTGTGCCTTCGGGGTACCTCGAATCAGAAGGATAACCCAGCAGGGGGGATGTGTGGCCCAAGCAACTGGAAAAAGCAGGGAACGAGCCTGGTGCCCTTGGCCTCTTGGCCAACTTTGTTCCTATCCCCTGACAAAGCAGCTTCTCCTCTGGGGCAGCCACCTGAGGTCGAGCCTGGGGCACACAGCACACCTGGGATGGCGTCCCTTCGGCCTGCTGTGTTTTACAGTGGGGTATTGGTGGCAGCCCGCAGCCAGGCAGTTGGCCCAGTACTTGGCTCCCGCAGGGTTCGCTGCCCGGAACCCCGCGCCTGTCCTCTGGTGCCTCTAGCTGCTTCCCCGCTGCGAGTGCTGTGAGTGGATGGGATCCATCCGACAGCTGTATCTCACTTGTCGTGAGCCCTGTTCACGTGTCGAAACGTGCTTATTCTTCCAGTTGATTTAACATCCTTCGTGACCCACTTTGAATGGGACATGGCCAAATACCCCGCGAAGCAGCCGCTGGCGAGCGTGGTGGACACTCTGGCAAAGGTAAGAGAAGGGCCTTCCCTCAGGGGATACTTAGGCTTCTGTGACCGGGGACCTCTGACCATCTGAAGTGGATCTACATGGCATTTGGACCCTGGTGAAGCAGAGGGACCCTCTGGGGAGCCAGGGGCAGGAGGCTGGGTTCCAACCCAGTTGGCTGACCCTGGATGGGGTCCTGTCCCCATCTGCCCCCTGCCTGCCCAGACCCGGCCCTTGTGGGCTTCTGAGGTCTGGCCTTCCATGTCCTAGGCAAGGTCAGAGACCTCCGGGTGCCCTGAAAACAGGAGAGGCCACCACCTGCCTGCCCTCCACCTCTTCTAGCCCTGTCACCTGGCCCCGGGGACAGTCTCCTCACAGGACAGACCCCTCAACTGATGGGCTTTCAGAGCTGCCAGTGTCCGACCTAGGCCCTGTGCCCATTCACCGCACCTCTCCCCCTTTCCTTTTTAAAAGGGACCGGTGCGCAGCAGCCGCACATCGACCCCCTCTTAGAGCATGTCACCCCCCGCCCGGGGTGATGGTTCACTTGACAAAACTGTCTGCTTCTGTGGAGAGTTTGCCTTGGGAGCCCTAACTCCCGGGACATGTCCCCCGGGGTCCCACCCCTCATCCAAGGTGCCTGTGACAACAGAGGGGACAGCAAGTGCTGTCCCTGTGGTTCTGCCATCTTGCTGAGCATGGCCTCCAGTTTTTGGTTCATGGCTCTGGGCACCCTATGGGGCCTTGCAGCCATGTTGACTGCAGTTTGTCTCCCTGAGGGTGGGCACTGATGGCGCGTGATGCTCTGTCCCCTCTCCCTTCATGATACGTGCAGCCCCCAGGTCAGTTCTCCTGCTGGCCCAGGGACTGAGAGAGAGCCTCAGCCGGGCTGGGAACAAAGGCCTCCTGTTGTCCACTTACTCAGAGCGGCAGAGCGCCCGGGCGGGGCGGGGCGGGCCGAGGGAAGGAGGTGGCCGCTGGGACCGTCCCCGTGCAGCCAGCCCCTCCTCACTGTAGGCCGTGTCCCTGCCTGTGGGGCCAGAGGGCTTGGGAATGTGGGTGTGGCTCCATGGGCACCCCTGACGTCACAGAGGTCCCGGCCCCTCCTGGGACAATCTGGCAGAGACTCCTACCCACACCACCTCCACCACCAACCCGGGAGCACATGGCCATCTGCAGGGCTGGCCGCACCCTGCCCTGCTCCGTGGAGGCTGGGTGGAACCAGCCCGGGCAGCCAGTGCCCATCTCTGAGCCCCCTGGGACAGCACTCACCAAGAGGCTGTCCCAGGGTCACCAGACCCAGCGCTGAAGGCCCTGGAGTGCATAGGGGCCTTACCTGAGAGGGGACCGAGCCGGCTGGAGGACAGAAGATGGCTTCTCTCCTGTCCAGGGAATGCAAAGAATGGCTTTGGCAAGGAAGCAGAGAGAGGGAGGAGAGCAGGGGTTTGGTGGCACGCCTGTGTCCCTGGGACCTCGCGGGGCTCTTGTTTTTCTTTTCCTTCTCACATCCGCCCTGGGAGGTAGGCGCCACCTTCCTCTGATTTCAGATGGGAGGCTGGCCGAGGCGAGGCGCCCGCCACAGGGGCTGCAGGGGCGAGGCCTTCGCTGGGCGTGCATGCAGGTGTGGGTTGTGTGGTATGCAGGGCACCCGCCCTAGGGGCACTGGGCTGACCCCACCGCAGGCCTGCTCCATGAGTCAGCCCAGCAGGGGCTCTGGGCACGGACTTCCCCCACCGCCCTGTGCCAGGAGCACCCGTATCATGAAGGGAGAGGGGACAGAGCTCTCTCTCGGCCCTGGACCAGGCCTGCTCCCCCAGCCGGAGGTCTCAGCTATCAACTAGACACATACTAGTCCCTGGGGCAGCCATGGTGAGAGAACAGTCGCTGTGCAGCCGGGGGTCTAGCAGTGAGTAGCATCCTGTGGGTGACTAAGCAGGTCCCTCATCCTGGGAGGAGCCCTGTCTTGACACAGTCAGGGGAGGCCTGGACCCGCTCAACAGCTGGGAGCTGAGCCCGCCGGCCCCCCTTCAATGAAGACGCGTGAGGAGGGCTCTGGTCCACTCCCAGCCCTGCACACAGAGTGGCAGCATGTCACCTGGCCGGGGACCAGTCTCCACAGGCTGGGGGGGATGCTGTTGTTTCAAAAAAGCCCCAGATCTCACTGGTGTAACAGCAAAAGGTCTATTCCTCAGCCACATGCATGTCTGCCCAGGGCTCGCGAGGGCAGGCTCCTTGCCAATTCACGGGTGCTGGCGGCTGGTGACGCCTCTCTGGGTGCTGCAGGGAGCTGGCCTCCCTTGGCTGGCACACCTCGAAGGAGCAGGGTGGGTGCTGGGCTCTGTGGAGCCGCGCTCCCTCAGCTCTGCCCAGTGCTGCCACAGGGCCTCTCTGCGGGGAAAGCGGGGAAGCGCAGAGGAGACCCAGACCCGCCCACCCCCGGGAGCTTGCGCTGGTGCAGGAAAGGACTTGCCTTTGAGCACGGCCTGCCCTGCTCCGTGGCTTGGATTGGCTCACAGTAGTTCCATGGCTCTGAGCTCAGCGAGGCTCAGGAGCAGACACCAGGTCACACAGCCGGCCAGAGTTGGACCTGGTGCCAAAGGCCCTGCTCCTCCCCCTGTTACACTGGTGTCCAAACACCCACTGCAGGTTTTCATCGGCTTCGGTGAAATCAAAAATATAAAGAGGTCACAGGAATTTTTTTTTTTTTGCTTGACTTTTTTCTTTTTAAAAAAAATATAAATCTTATTTTAGAAGTCAAGATCTGTGGACTGTACTCATGTCAATTTCCTGGTCATGATATCGTACTGTTTTATGAAAGATGTTACCAATGGAGGAAACTGGAACATGGGATCCCTGTGTGCTTTTTTTTAAATTTTCTGTAAATCGACAATCATTGCAAAGTAAGAAAATTTTTTAAAATTGTAAAAAAAGTATAAATCTTACCCCCCCAAAATCAAACACATCCAAATGTAAAGCTAAAAATATTAAAGGTCTCCTGTGACACTCCCCAACCCCCCATTCTTGCTAAACTTTTTATCTCCCTAAACTTTTTAACTGATGTTTAAAACTGATGTTTAAAAGTTTAAAGCAGATCCTTCCATTCTATATAAAAACTGAATATGTTTCAACTCAGAATTGTTCACATCCTACGGATTGCCCCCTTTTTCATATAATGACTCTGGAGATGTCCCCATGTCAGCATGTGCTGCTCTGCTGCGTTTGGTGACGTGGCGTCCACATTCCCCGCGATGGCTGACTGTGAGGTGTCAGAGGGGGAGATGCGGCAGGAGGTGGGCGCGGCGCCACTCGGGAGCCGTGGGAATGGGCCCCGCGCCACACACGAGTCAGCACAGGGAACCTACCTCACTGGCGGCCCCCGTGATGTGATGTGGGTGCCGGGCTCTGGGGCACCAATTCCATGGGAAGGGACTCTGCTGTTGTAGTGTGGACCTTGGGGGGCAGGGGCTGGAGGGCTTCCTTTCAATGCCCGACAGCTCCCACCCCGTAAGAGGGGCTTTCTGAGGCACTGGGCTGCCGCTTGCGGTGCCTTCAAAACACTCATTTGTAGCAGCTGTCTGTCGTGAGGGCTTCCAGTGGACTTGGCGCCGGTGGGCGTTTTTCTTTCACTGTTTCTAGCCCGTGGGGAGGACATTGTCACCCCGTCTGGGCTAATGGGGCGCCTGAGGCAGGAGAGCTGGGCCTTGGGTCCTGGCCTGTCTCATTCCCAGCCTGCCGCAAGAAGGGGTCTGGGGTGGGCTCCTGAACGTTCTGGAACAAGGGAAACTCCTGAGCGTCAGGCCGATGACCTTCCTCCAACCTAAAAGGAGCCTTCCCACCTGTGCTGGGAGCAGGACGGGGCTGCTCACAGCTGAGCCCGGAGACCTGGGCACTGTCGGGGCTGAGCTGTGGCGGCCCCTGTAGGAGGCAGGATGGGGTCGGCCGAGCTGACCTCCTGCAGAGCCTGAGAGCGCACATGCGCAGGCCCTGGGGTGCCCTGGGGCCAAGAGAGGGGGCCCAGGCTGTGCGAGATGGGCTGGAAGTCTGAAGAGTCAGCTCCTTGAGCCTCTGCATCTGCAGGGTGGGGCCACTCACCCGCTCCTGGACTCCCAGGGCCGCACTGGGGGGGCCGAGTGAGGGTGCTCGGAGAGCAGAGGGGCATGAAAGGAAAGCCATCTCTGGTAAACGGGCAGGACTCACTGTTTTTCCTTAAGGACACCAGGAGCAACTTGTGGCAAGCTCGAAAAGTGTGACCAACTCTTTCAACTCTTCTGTTCTTACAAATAGCAACTGGCGCAGATCGAGACCGACCTGAAGTCCCGCACGGCGGCCTACAACACCCTGAAGACAACCCTGGAGAACCTGGAGAAGAAGTCCCAGTGAGTGCCCTGCCCCCATACCACTCACGGCCGCTGAGCCTGGTGGGAGCAGGGTCCCGGCGGGGCAAGGCGCGGGCCGTGCAGATGGTGGGGAGACCGGGGTCTATGTCTGTGAGAGGGAGTGAGACAGACAGACAGATGACAGACACAGAGGCACTTCTGACTCTGCAGGAGCTGTACGGGGAAGGGTAGACCTGAAGCAGACAGGGTAGGGGGTGGGGGGGAGGAGAGGCCCAGGAAGGGGTTCGCGGCATCTCCCTGCCTGTGCCCAGAGAGGAGTAGATGCTAGCAGGTGCTTCCTTTCCTCTGCCGCCCCCTCCCAGGTTATTAAGAGCATCTGAGGTGCACCCCAAGACTCTTCCCCTTGGAAGCTCCGCAGAGGCCCCTCCTCGTGGAGGCCGCGGGGGCTGGGCAGCCCGAGTCTGGCCTCCAGTGAGGACCAGTAGAGGGCAAGGGGCTCTGCAGCTGGAGCAGAGTGGCCTCAGGGACTCAGATGCCTTCTCCACCCACCTGAAGGACCGCCATGTGGGAGAGGGAGCAGACCACTTGGCCCTGCAGACACAGCTAGTCACCAAGAGGGCGGGAGGTGGCGGGAGGTGGCGGGAGGTGCCGGGAGAAGAGTGTACGGCCAGTGTTGTGATGGCTGCTGCTCTCTTGTGAGGCAGTGGACTCCCTGTTGTTGGAGGCACATAAAAAGCCGTATGAACTCCTGCTGGGGAGGCTGGAAGGTGATCATGAATAGGGCTGAGTTGGCGCAGACAATCCTCCCAGAACCCCCAGACTCTGGGTTCGATTCTGTTGGCAGTTCTCTCAAGATACTCTAGAGAAAGGAAGTGGCTGGAGGAGCTTGGCACCAGCCATCCCCTTTGGATGGCCATCCTCCTGGTTGGCTCACCACGGTGAGCAAAGAAAAAGTCACCAGGGAGGTGTCCCTTGTACCGCATCTTCTCTCTTCCGATGGTCCCTGGGCCAGTTGTCTTCTTGTGAAGAAAGCAAATAGTACATTCGTGGGAAATTTAAAACCAAAGAGGGAAAGATGCACTTCAACTGGAAACCGTCCTTGGTTGCCTGGCTTTGTATCAGAGCTAAACGGGCGCTGATGGAGTTTCGCCTCCCCCTTGGCCTGGCCAGGGAGGAGTGGACAGAAGGGCAGGGGGCCAACGGCAGGCAGCTTGAAATGGTGGCCTTGGGGCAGATCCACCGTGGTATTGACCCGTGGGCCATGAGGCTGTTTGCCTGCCGGGCCATTCACTCTCACTCCCAAATTGTGGACATAAGAGTGGCTTGGGACTTGAGCAAACACCTGTCCAACCCGTTCAGTCAACTGGTAGAGTCCCTCACTGACGCATAGTAAGACCGCCTAGTCTATTGAGCATGTGCTCCGAGGTGAGGGGTGGGGGGAGAACGAAGAGAGCGAAACCAGTCCTACCTCCCTCCTCTGCTGTTCTTTTCGTCATCTGCCAAATGTTTAAGCAGCACTTACTGCACACTCAGGCCTGTGCTAGACCCTAACGATACAAAGCAGAAGAACATGTACGTTCTGCCCTTGGAGTGCGTACAGTCACTCACTCAACAAGTATTTGGGGAGAGTCTACTCTGTGCAGGGGCTGTGCAAGCGTAGAGCAGGCAGGTAAGGTCTGATAGCGTAAGGAAATGTGGTGCCTTTGGAAAGGGACCCTGAGGGACTCACCTGTGATAGCTTGGGAGGTGGAGGAGAGAAGTGGGATGGCGTTTTACCTAAAGTCGTGGCCTCAGCTCAGCGCTTGAGAGCCATATTCGGGAAGCATTGCATGCTAGTATATTAGCTAATATCACGGCCTCTGTGCAAATGGTACAGATAGTCCCATTAACTGTATCATGGCCCATTTGCTGGTACAGCGGCCTTGATCCATGTGCTAAAAATACCGTGACCTCGATGCAGGCTAGGTTCCACTGGGCACATAGAAAGCTATTTCAGGTGAGTGTCCCCTGGCTGCTGTGAGGCATGTAAAATGACACGGCACTCTCCCTGGGCCTGTCCCTGCCCAGGACAGCTCAGGCAGCTTCGAGAGCTGGCCGCTGTGTTGATGCTTGAGTAACTTGAGCAGTCCACCACCAGTGGTCCCCTCCCAACAGTGACAGTGGTGGCTTGTGCCAGGCCAGGGCAGTGCAGGTGACGGAGGTGTTGGATTCAGCAGCCCCTCGGGTGACTGGTGATAGTGCCCGAGGCCCTGCCAGCCACAGCGGTTCTGCTGGGGGCACACTTAGCCTCCGGCCCCCTCCCCCACAGCAGCCTGAGCCTCCCCCATTTCCTGCCTGCCCCTCCTGTTTGTGCCCCCCCCGCCACCACCCCCCACGTGCCGGGAGTGCGCCAGGGTCCGTGCCGCCCCCACATGCCTTTCTGCTGATCGTACCCCCTTTGTCCCACATGGATCCAGGGGAAACCTCTTCACTCGGACACTGAGTGACATTGTGAGCAAAGAAGACTTCGTGCTGGATTCCGAGTATCTGGTCACACTTCTGGTCATTGTCCCCAAGTAAGTGAGCAAGGAAGATGGGCGGCTGGGGTCTCAACCTGTGTTAGTCATCACGGAAGGAGGCTGGCCCTGCGCAGGGAGAGGGAGGAGGAGCCCCTCACGGCCCAGGGCCTGGGCCCTGAACGGAAGCTGTGCGGTGATAACAGGAGCAGGGCGACAGTGCTCGTGTGGTCATAATGGTGACAGAAGCAGCCGTTTCTTGAGCACCTGCTATGTGCCAGTTGTCACAGACAGGTTCATTTCACTCACTACAAGCGTGAGGGGTGGCTGTGTTCAGTCGTCTCGCCCAAGGCCACACAGGGCCAGGATAACCAAGCTGCCAGCCGAGATCTCTGGCTGAGCCCTTCACACAGGCCTTTCCGGTGCCCTGGGGGCCTAGGACACTCGGGTTCCCAGAGCTCCTGCAGGGCCTCAGAGGGGGTCTGGGGCTCTCTCTGGCCCCAGTCCTGCTCACCTTGGTCTCTCGGGAAAAGGGGTGTGCAGCTTCCTAAACTTTCAGGATGCCCCTCAGCCTTTTCTGCAGAAATCACTCAACTACTCTGTGTTCTCACAGGCCACACTACACACAATGGCAAAAAACCTACGAATCCCTCTCGGACATGGTGGTCCCTCGGTCAACCAAGTAAGTGCGACCCCAGGTTCCCCCAGTTCCCCTGGGAAGCATGTGTGGGTGCTCTGGGGCACCCAGCCACCAAACACTTGTGCCCACATGAGTCCCTCAACCTGGAGTCCCTTCACAGCCATGCGACCAGCCACCTGCCAGATGTCCTCCGTCTTTCGGAGCGTCGCTTCCCTGCCCCCCTCCTCCCAGAAGCCCTCCCTGGCTACCCTCTTTTGCGACACTGCGCTCTGCCTTTTCAGCTCAGCTTGGTGTGGGTTTTGGGACAGGGGTAGGAAACAGTCACAGCGTGTGGCCTGCTGGGGTCAGAGCAGGAATGGGCAGTGAGGCCTGGCTCAGTTACAGAAGAAGGGGTAAAGGAATGTATTCACACCGTGAACACCAGACACAGAGCTGGGAAGGCCGGCGATGTGGACTGCGCGCAGCAGTGACACTGAGCGAGCTGCAGAAGTACGCGCACAGCCTGAAGCCACCTACGGTCTGAAAATGGACGAACCAGACCATGTGTGCCTGGGGCATACTCAGGTGCACAGTAGAATTATGAGCATGTTTGGGGATGAGAAATGCTTAGCTCAGCACAGAGGTGACCTTGGGGCAGAGAGCAGAGTGCAGTGAGGGGAAGGGGCGCACGGGGGCTTTCTACTGTGCGGAAATCGAGGTGTAAAGCTGGGTGGCAGGCGCATAGGTCTCTGTACGTCTGGAATAGCTTGTGATTTTTCAAAGGCTGGACGGCAAGGCCCCTCCTTTGCCTCCCAAGCCCACGGGGCGCAGCCTCGGGGCAGACCCGCCCAGAGGCAGTGAGCCTGCTGCAAGGCTGGCTCTGCTGGGTCCCAGACTCACAGGAGATAACAATCGGGAGCTAAAATGAGGGTTGCAGGGGACAGGACAGTCACAGCCTGAGGTCATATGGGAGGCTGGAGGAATGGTGGGGAGGCAGCCAGGTCTGCAGGGGGAGGTGGAGGGAGCACCAAGGGGCAGAGGGGCTGCCCCTCCCTCACCCCTGCGTGGCAGGTGGCAGGAGCACTCACTGCTCTCCGGTTGCCTCTTGGGTGGCCAGGTACTCGGATCCGGGCTGGGAGAGCCTCTCAGACAAGAGCCCCAGGCTCTGCGGGCCCCT
Source organism: Mormoops blainvillei (assembly GCA_004026545.1). Lineage (NCBI taxonomy): Eukaryota > Metazoa > Chordata > Mammalia > Chiroptera > Mormoopidae > Mormoops > Mormoops blainvillei. The sequence continues at coordinate 15,420 of PVJD01004891.1, forward strand.
GAGAGTCTGCAGAGCTGGCCCTGGAAAGGTCTCTGGAGCCTGGGGCCAGCCTCTAGGGGTGTGTGCTCTGAGAGACAGGAAAGGTGGCCCCGCCAGCACGTTCACAAAGCTCTGCCCAGGTCTGAGGACTCCCACTACTGGGTCACCTGGCCAGCAGGACTCAGAAATGCTTAGGTCACTGGCCCCAACAACCCCCATACCCTTGGGGACAGCGGCCACAGTGGTTTCACAGTGAGGGGAGCCGGGAGGCTGTGCCTCATTGGACCACTGCGACATTGGACAGGAAATGGCCACAGTGAGATGGTCTTTGCCACAGTGTGTTAGGGTCGGGGGCACCTGTGCCCATACAAGGGGACGAAGACCTGGGAGTGGCTTGATCTCTCAGGCATTTTACGAACAGGAACCAGACCCCCAGGCTAGAGCCCAGTCCTTCCCTCCCCTAGAGGGCCCGTGTCTAAGTGGCCAGCAGGGCCACGAGGCTCTGGCATGGAGGTCGAGTGAAAAGGGCAGATGAGGGAGGGAGGCAGGCGGGACCCAGAGCTAGGACGTGATAGGGATGCCCCGGGCTCCCCCGCCCTTGGTGCTGACAGGACCCCTATGCACAGGCCACAGGCTGAGGGGACAGGAGCCACCTCTGCAGTGACCTACGTCCCGAGGGAGAGGCCAGGCTCCCTCCCAGCCCAGCGCCATGCTGGGGCCTGAGGATGAGGCCGGCAAACGGCTGCTTCTCTCCCACAGGCTGATCACCGAGGACAAGGACGGCGGCCTCTTCACGGTGACCCTGTTTCGAAAAGTGATCGACGATTTCAAAACCAAAGCCAAAGCCAACAAGTAAGGGCTGCGGGGGGCTTCCCCAGGCTCCCTGCTCTGCCTGGGAGCTTCCTAGTGAGTGCCTCTCGTTTGCTTGCGTTAAGGTTCACTGTCCGAGAGTTTTACTATGATGAAAAGGAAATCAAACGGGAAAGGGAGGAGATGACCAGACTGCTGTCTGATAAGAAGCAACAATATGTGAGTACGTGGCTCAGGCCGGCGGTTTTCAGGCAAGATGGGGACAGCAGGGCCCTGCCAGGTGCCCCACCTCCCAACACCATTGTCCCCACGGCCCTGGGCACTCACTACCCGGGAGCATGTGTTCTCCTGGGGCTGTCAGAGCAGGGCCGGGGGGGAGGTGACAAGCACAGGTCATTGTAGAGGTGGCAGCTGAGCCCTGAACCGTGGCGCCGGGCGCCTTCCGTGTGCGATCTCCCCAAGTCCTGGCACTGCACCGCCAGGAGGGGCTCAGCCCCATTTGGCAGATGAGGAGCCGGGCCTCTGAGCAGCCAGGGAGCACTGGCCCTGGGAAGACGACCCTGCCTGATGCCCCCGAGGTCGGGCAAGGGAGGCGGAGCACCCGAGCGAGGCCTGCAGTCACACTGCTGCCCTTGACCGTGTGATTTCCAGGTGTGCTGTGCCATCTCCGTCCCCAGCACCTGTGTTTACCTTCGCTCTGCTTTTAGCAAAGAGTGGGTGCTTATCCTTGAGACTTCTGACAACAGCCACTCAGAAACTTTTCATGGGTGAGGGTGGCCGAGCTCCAGGGGGAGAAGGCCAGACTTTGTTTCGGAGCTGTGCGTGGGGGATCTGGGGGAGGTCACTTCGCCGCTCTGGAAAACGGGCACGTTCCTGACACAACGTCCTCGGCCGTATGGGGCTGAGCCCTGGAGCCTGTGTCTGGGATGTTTCGGGTCCCCTCCCCCAGTCCCAGCAGGGAGGGGCTGGGAGCCCCTACCTCTCGTGCAGAGAGGAGGAACAAGCAGAAAGCACTCCGGGCCTCTCGGAGGCAGGTCCGTGGGTAAACAGAAAGCTCTAAGAATGTGCTTGGCTGGGAAGCCGAAGTGCTTCTCCTGTGGCCGCGTGTTTGCCCGCAGCCTTCCCGACATTGGGCCGGGGGATTCGGCAGATCCGGCCTGACCTCCGAGGCAATGGCCTGTCAGAGGGACGCCAGACCAGCTGTCCTCAGGAGCGAGCACCAGCCATGGGGCCCCCAATGTGGGCTTCTCAGAGTCCCCCTGGACTGGCCTGTCCCTTTTCACAGGCAATGGGAACCAGTCATCTAAAAGTGTCCCCTAAGCATAAACACAGCTGTGTGCACCCCGGAGGGACATGACCCGTCTCAGAGCCTCTGAGATGAAGGGCCGAGTCCGAGCCCCGGGCCCAAGGCATCAGGCCCACCCAGCCAGGCAGGAAAGGGTGGGGTCTCCAGGGCTGGAATCCAAAGGTCCCCTCCGAACCTCAGCGCCGATACCCGGGACTGCGCCCAAGGCCTCTTCCGTGGCCCCCGGCTCCCCGCAGTGCGTGGATGGAAGCCAGATCATGGCAGCTTCCACACGTGTCCAGGTGGCAGGCCCTGCCCAGAGGACCGGTGGTCAGGTCCTTTGGCACCCACCCGCGTGCTGGCACAGACCCCCCGAGGATCAAGGTGACACACGAGCCCGACACCTGCCGCCTGGGTCTCAGGTTGCCAGCTGGTGTCGACTTCTGCACCCCCATGCTGGCCCAGGGAGCCCTGCCAGGACCTCTCCACGGGGGGAGAGGGGCTTGGGAGGAGACACAGTAACTTGGAGACAGACCCTTTCGAGGCTCTCGTACGCCAGTGAGCAGGGGACAGCTGGGCCCAGCTTACCACTAGCCTGTTCGTAGGTGGACAGGACCAGCTTCCTGTGTCGTTTTGGTTCCTTGTCAACTGGGAGAAACGAGTCAGGTTCCGGTGCCATCAGTTCCCTTTAAGAGCACAGGGTAGGATTTTCCTGCGCTTTGCGCCTGTTTGAGAAAAAAATGGTGATAAAGGGTGACACGTCCTAGTGGCAAGTAGCATGCTTAAGGGCACCCTGACTGCCACGGAGGCTGCCGTGGGCTGCACTTGGTGGAGACACCTTGACGGAGCCCAGACAGACTGCTCCGCAGGCAGAGCCTCTCCCACGGCACCTCGCGGGGCTGCCCCTGCCCTGGCCTTCTCGCTCAAGGGGGAGGCCCTGGGCCAGACAAGGCAGAAGAAGGGGGTATGGAAACTGCCCCTCATCAGCTCTTTCCGTGGAATATGGAACCAGACAAAGACTTTCCATACCCACAGGGCTGACGGCACACGCCGCCCGTCTGCCCAGCCCGCGCGTCCCCCGGGCGGGCCAGCCCTTTCAGGCGATGAGAATTATTTGTGTGTTTCTGATGCGTGTTTCGTAAAAGATTAATAAATCATTTCTGTGCCTTTAGCAAACTTCCTGTGTTGCTCTTAAAAAGGGATCATCCACCTTCCAGGACCACAAGGTTAAGGTAACCCCGCTAGGTCACCCCGATAGGCCCGCTGCGGGGCACAGCGACAGAGAGAGTGAGGGCGAGGGCGAGGTAAGCAACCTGCGGGAGCCCCGGGGTTCCCTGGCTCGCATGTCCTCGCCGGTGCAGGCATCTTCTGAGAAAACAAAGCCTTGCATTTTCTGGTATCTCTGCAGCCTTTGAGGTCTTCGTTCAAGGAGCCCAGAACGGCCCCTTCTTCCTCATCTGTAGGGCCTCTTTGGGGCTGTGCGCGCCCCCAACGATATATGGTGCTTTGGGGCCAGGGTGCCTCTGCTCTGCCTGGAGGTGGCTGGAACTGGTGACGGGCAGGCCCTGGCTGGGGAGTGGGTGGCTGGGCAGCTCCGCTGTCCTGCCCTGGCTGGACCCACCCCTGACCTTTGTGGGCAGTTGGAGGTATCAGGTGGGAGCTCAGAGTCTGTGCTGCAAGGCTTTGAGCTCCCCCAGAGGACCAGCCACCCCAGCATCAGTGACAGCTGCCGCGGCCCAGAAGGGTTCTGGTGATGCGAGAAGCTTCCCGAACTCGGTGGCTGTGGGTGATGCGGGGCCGGGGCCAGAGCCTTCCAAGAAGGTGGGCCTCTTGGCAATACAGTGTCAGGTGGAAGCCTGTCAGCTGCCTCCCGAAAGCCCTGAGGTCAGGGGCTGCCCAGCCCCGCACTGCCCGGTCTGAGGAGGCCCCGCGCATGTGCCCGGTGGCTGGCCCGCTGAGCTTCCCGGCACCAGGCACCTGGGGAGCGTGGCCCTGGGTCTCGCCCAGGCCGCGCCCAGGCCTCATCAGACCGACTTGCTGCTTCTGCTGGCCCCTGGGCGTTTCTTCTCCGCTCAGGGCTTGCTCTGTCAAACCTGCGTCCTTTCTTGGCTTGGTGTCGTGGGGCAGAGTGGCCAGGAGGGGTCACACTGTCCTGTCTCCGCAGGGCCCCCTGCTACGCTGGCTCAAGGTGAACTTCAGCGAAGCCTTTATCGCCTGGGTCCACATCAAGGCGCTGAGAGTGTTCGTGGAGTCCGTGCTCAGGTAGGCGGGAGGAGGGGCTGGCCCGGCCGTCCTGCGGCGGGTGGCCGGGATGAGCCAGCTCAGGGCCACCTGGGCTCCCCTTGCCCCTTTGGGCCCCTCCAGACTCCTCAGGCAGGACATCTCCCTCTGCACCCCCGCTCCTCGCCAGCGTTTCCTGAGTCTGGTAAACCTTCCCTCAGCCGTGAGGCCCCCTGCTGGCCAGTGCCCTTTCCGGCCAGACCCAGAGCAGCCACCCTCTGCTCTCCCCGCGCCCCGCCCCCACAGCTGCCACGGTCCCCGGATCGGCTCAGGCCCTGACCTCAAGGCCCAACCCTCAAGGCACCAGAAATGTAAATTCCAAACCAAACCAAATCACCATCACCAACACTTATTTTATCTTTTTTTTAAACAAAAGCAAAGTGGGTTCACTGTGGACATTTTGGAAACTACAGGTGAACACAAAGAAAATAAAATCACCTGACATTTTAACACAGAGAGAAAACACCGCTAACATACATGCTGGTGTGTACTCCTTCAGATTTTGGGGTTTTGGCTTTTTAAATGTACAGATGTGTATAATTCTGACTAAATTTGTACGAAAATGGGATCTAACAGGAATCGCCTTTTGAAGCCAGCTTTTCCGTGGGCTTTGAACACGTTGCGTGTCATGAACACACCGCTGACTGCACCCTGCTTCCGGGGGCTGTCCCTGCTCTGGCCGGCAGGCTCAGATGCTCTTCCAGCCCTGCGCCCCTCCCTGGGGGTGTCCTTGCCCTTGCCCTGTCCCCAGCCTACACTGCAGGTTGCCTGCGCCTGCCCAAGCCTCCGTAGGCTCCCAGTCCTGCCCTCCTCCAGGCGCAGACCTCTGGCTTTCGGGCTCATCTTCCCTTCCACACCTTCCCCCAGCTTCCCTGCCTCTGCTGGTGGCCCGCTTGGACGCCTCCGCTCCCTCGCCCTCACGTGCTGCCCCCACTGCCTTCGCCCACCACGCCGTGCTTGGACGCCTGTCAGCCTGCCTCAGTTTGCCCGGCTGTCACCAGAGGCTCCACTTGGGTCTCTGCCTCACCAATTCCAGTGGCTGCCAGTGTGGTTTTGTCCAAACACAGGCGGCATCTGACCGTGGCTCCTCATTGCCCCCTACCCCTGGCCATCTCGAAGGCTTGTAATGACACGGGTGTCACTGCTGGGTTGACGGGCGCACTCAAGCTAACCTGGAGCATTTTAGCCACCTCTGGTGTGCAGGGTCCCAGGCTGAGCCTGCCCGCCGGCCAGCCGGCCTCAAAGATCAGTGTACTGAACAGTCGTAACACAGGGACACTAAACAAAGTCACGCTCGGAAACGAAGTCACGCTCGGAAGAACATGCTGTGGGGGGCGTTCCTTGTGGTCCCACAGTTCAGATAGCCATGGCGAACGGCTCCAAGGCCCTTTGTAGCCCCCACACGGGGTTCTTTATACCTAATAGTCTGCAACTTGCTTTTCATCTGCTTTGTATTAGAGTCTCATCAGTATGTGTAGAGTTACTTGGTCCTTTTTAAAGGCTTTTTCCCTCCTCAGTCTATGGAGAGATCAGTCTAAGAAAGTAGATGCTGACCAAGTGCTTTAGAGTAGACAGGCAACATTCCCCCGGCTGCTCCAACCTCCCAGTGGCTGTCACCCCGGCAAGGGCTCTCAAGGCTGTTTTGCCCTTTTCCTACACGGGAGCTGCAGAGGGGCTGGGGCTGAGTCACCGCTCTGCCTCCGCCATCCGGCTTGCGAGGACAGAGTAGGTGCCGAATGTCTGTGCGCCGAAGAACATCGCGGTGAGGAGAGCCAGGGCCTTCCATCGGCCAGGACAAAATCGGAGGTGGCCTTGAGAGGCGGGGCTCCAGCTGTAAGCGTGGATCTCCAGGGGGGTCTCGGTGGGAAACAGAGAGCACGGAATCATTGGTGATTGACGTGTGTGCGGGAGTTCACCCAGGGAGTCAGTCAGAGGGAAGGTACCAAAGGGACACCTCGGGGAACCCTGGCATTTAAGGAGTGGTGGCCGAGAAGCCCGCGAGGAGGTCAGAGACAGGAGGGAGTTGAGCTGAGTCAAACACAGTGGAAGGTCAGGGTTCTCATGTCCCTGGTGTGAGGAGCTAGTGTGTTGGCAAAGGATGATTGAGTGACATAGGACGTTGGACACTGAAGTTTGGAACAACAGCTCAGGGAGTTGAGGAAGTTTTTATTTTAAGCAAGGAAAGGCGGCGATTTGTTCAAGGGAAGGGGACAGTGACAGAGAGAGCGAGGGTGGCTCTAGTGTTCGGTACAGAGGGACACAGTGGGCTGGCCCGGTGCTTGGCTGTAGCGGACGCAGCTGGCAACAGCCCCCTTTCACACTGACCTTGACATCATCTTTCTGCAGATCAAATAAGCCTCAGTGTTTCTGGGGACACTGTACCATCAGCAGCCAGAAATGAGGACTGGGGGAGTTTGGGAGGCAGCGGATCATTTATGGACATTGGGATATAAAAACTAAGCCATACTAACGGATTTTTGCCCCTATGAATCATGTGCACATCAGGCAGGTCAAAGGGTATGACACCTTAAGGACTGCTGTCACAGCTGGCTTGGGGACAGGAAGGTGTAGAGGTGACAAGCAGGGAACAGCCAAGCATTTGCTGATGGTATATTAAAAAAAAACACACCCCAACATTCACCAAATGCATGTTTATTTATATAGTACTCAATTGTCTTTGGATAACACCACAACATAGCTGCCAGGCAAGTGATTTTAAATGTTCTCAGGCATACAAAGCCCATTTAAAATCTTTTGTTTACCTAAAAGCTTAAATAAACTAGTAATTTCTGCTTTTTTTACTGGAGAAAAATCGGCTAGGCTACAATTTAGACAAATGCTTTGGTCAGAACAATCAGTCCAGTCCCCCTAAGCACCGGCCCCCTGACAGTCACACAAGCCGGGATGACCTCTCAGCTTCACAGTCAGGAACTGCCACTGTCAGAAGCAGGTCGGCGTGTTCTAGTGATTTTTCTATCTGGAAAGATCTAGTAATTTGTTTCCCCCAACCCTAGACATTTTGCTTAATCGAGTCTTATTTTCTCCAGCTACGCCGGCTGTGGCTTTTCATTTTATTAGAACCTACTCTGTGTTTCTTTTTGGTTCACTTTACCCACATTTGCACCTGGCGTAACTTACACATTCTCTTGCATTTTATCTGAGAAGGTACGGACTCCCCGTGAATTTTCAGGCTGTGCTCCTCCAGCCTCATAAGAAGTCATCCACCAAGCGGTTAAGAGAGGTTCTGAACTCCGTCTTCAGGCATCTGGATGAAGTGGCAGCTGCAAGTCTACTGGATGTAGGTATCAGACTGGACTCAGAAGTAGTTGCCTTTTGGCAGTAAGGGTCGGCCTCTCCACAGGGGACACCCGTTCCCAAAATGGTATTTGCCAGACTGTTGTGAAAACCTACCTTTTACAGATATGAAGTGTAAGAGGCTGTGTGTGTGTGTGTGTGTGTGAGAGAGAGAGAGAGAGAGTGTGCGCGTATAGGGGGCGGTGTGCAGGGCAGAACACGGGATTGGTGTCTGGAGAGCTTCCTTGAAAACAAAGGTAACACCGGAAGCCAGTTTCTGCACTTGGAACATTCCTATGTCCTCTCTCACAGGCGTCTGTGGAGATCCCCGGACTGCAACTCAGCAACCAGGACTATTTCCCTTACGTCTACTTCCACATCGACCTCAGCCTGCTGGACTAGGCCGGGCGGGGCCGCGGAGCGCTCGCGTCCTTGCAGACGAGTGGGCTGCGGACACACCTCCCTCGGCCAGGGCAGCACGAGTGTCCTACAGAATCTAGATTTTGAGAGAAATTGCTCACAGAAGTTAGTTACAGTTGTATTTATTTTTTGTAAGTTACAATAAAGAAATGCTCAGTCCTTTCAATTGGCTCTTATATTCTAACATATTTCAAAACTTCATTTTTCTGAATCTTTTACATAAATGGGGACTGTCTATAAATTGATAGCCTGCTGCTGTATTTCTTGTTTTAATGGACATTTTGTGACGACTCAGTAACATTAAAAACCTTGAGCTAACTATAAAGCCAGCTGTGTTCCCTAATAGTCACTGCTGATGGACCGAAGATAATATTGGGCATAAAATGCAGTTTTCAACTGACAGCCCCTTGTTTTTCACCCCTTCGTTCCACATCCCTGGATGCGGCCTGGCCTTGCAGGACTCGCACCATCTGTGTTGTGGCTGGCACCCAGATGGTGCCACGCAAGCCACAGATGTTTAGAAAGGAAAGACATCAGGGCCAGACATTCATAATATTAATTTACTGGCTAAACATCAGACTCTGAAGTTATGATGTGGACACTAATTTCATACATTTGTTGGCATTGTCCAAAATATTGTTTTATTCTTTAATGGAAAAAGCCATTAATATTCAAATGAAAGAATCACATTAAAAAACTTACATAAGAAACAGCCTCCAAGAACACCCAAGCAGCAGTCAGAGGGAGGGAAAAGTGTTTCAACAGCCCATCAGTTTTCTTCAAAATATTACTTGACAGAATACAACCCAATTCACTGGCTACAATTCATAGAATTTTTCATTGTTTTCTTGAGATGCAAAAGTTCACTGTCGCAGTGTATTCAAATGACCAATCATTTTCTTGGTTAAAAAGGCCACTGGTAGGTTCATCTGACTGTAAAGAATGTTCCTTCACTGCTGGAAAACTCTGCTCCCAAGAAGAGGAAAGGGAAGTCTGTGCGGAGCCGCTCACAACTCATCTTTCTCCAGGTCGTCCAGCTCCACGTCGCTGAGGTCGATGTCGTCTTCCACAGGAAGCTGTGGGACAGAAAACCGCTGTTAGCCCCGGCAGAGCTCCTGCTGAAGCGTGCAGGCGACCCCGAGCCCTGACTTCACTGACAGCCATTTAACGTGTCCCCCCGAGGGGGACGGGGGCAGAAGGGTACCAGCATGAAGGCCCACGTCAAAGCTGTAATTTTACATCTCTGTAAGGCAGAGTCAATGAGTTCGAGGTTAAACGGTCACTTTGGGTAATAATCAGGAAAGCAGCCTCATCGACATTGACCTTGGTTGGTGAGCGCACCAAATGCCACGCAGTGCTGAGTAACAGGACTTGGTTCATGAGTAGCAAAGACGTACAGTGTCAGGGTGAAAGGCTACCCGGTGACGAGGGCCAGCCCACATCCCGAGCATGCAGCCTCCGGTCCCGGTGCCGGGACTCACCTCGCCATCCTTGCCGTCCCAGGGCTCTCTGGTGCTGATGGCGGGGAAGGCCCCACCCCCTACAGGTGCTGTAGATCCTCGCCCGAAAGACAGCTCCCTGGGGTGCAAGAGCAGAACAAGCACGGGCGTTACGAGGGGCTGCTGGCGCAGAAGAGGGAACAACTAAGGGAAGAACGACGCGCCTGTTCCGGTTACAGAGGCCTTTCCCGCTGTTACTCCTGAGAAATGCCTCGTGAACAGCACTGTCTCCTCAGTCAGGGACAACAGCGTCACCAGGTGTGAAATTCCTAAGGCCTCGGCATCAGATAAAGCCGGTTACTACCAATAATTTGGAAAACAGCAAATGTATTTTGCTAAAATACAAATTAATTATGTAAAAACTATCAAAGTTGAGAGTTTAAGACCCCAGATGGGCTTTTGGAAAGGTGGTGTCATCAACCTAGAATTCGTCCGTCGCCCCCGAATTCCAACAGTGAGCACCAGAGCTGCAGACACACGGCCTCTTGCTGACCTGCAGACGTGATGGCACTTCTGTCACAGCCCAAGCTTCCGGGTGGAGAAGAGCTACACGGTGAACAGCAGGTCAGGTTTTGCCTTCAGCAGACATTGATAGAAAACATTTCCCTGGAAAGACGCGGAGGCAGTCACAGGCCCGAGGACAGGCTTCTTTGAAGGCACCTCCACACCCCCTGTGGGGAAGGGTGCTTGGGCTGGGGTGAAAGGAGAACACCCAGACAGGACACAGTTTCCTGGGAGTTTGACAGCAGTCACCAGCAGCGTGGTGGGAAAACCGGTCACTGCTGCTCCGTTTTTACGATGCACGCTGATGGCTCTCAAATGGGGTGATTTTTGCCCCCAGAGGGCATCTGACAGTGCCTGGAAACATTTTTAGTTGTCACACCTGTGTCAGGGGAGGTGTCTACTGGCACCTAGTGGGTGAAGGCCAGGGATGCTGCTAAACATCCTATAATGCACAGGACAAGGAAAGAACTATCTGGTCCCAAATGTCAAGAGCCAAGGTGGAGAAGCCTTGATGCACATGTACTGTGGCCCGAACACAGGCTGAGTTTGCTCTGGAAACTCACTTCACTGCCGTTCACCGAGCTGTTAATTAGTGTGACACGGGCAGGATGCTGGCCACTGGGGGGACGGATGGGCAGAATAAAGAGGGGTTCAGCAAAGTAAGCCAGACCTGTGTCTCACTCAGTCTATCTAACATTTATGCTGATAATAGTAATAAAAATGAAATCGAGAGCTAGGATGGCTCAATTTACTAGGAAGAGGCAGAGGCCAACCCAAGCTCTGGCTCCTGTGGGAAATACAACCCCTGTGAGCTACTGAAAGGCCAGTGGCTCTGCGTCTTACTAACCGGGTCATTTAGCACCGCTGGCATCAGCCATTTCATCAGTAAAATGCCGAGGTGCGTCTGCTGTTAGACAGTTAGTGGATGGGGATGGTGCTGAAAAACAGAAAAACAAAAACCAAGCCTCCTACTAAGTGTCGGCAGTGAGGGCGAACAGAAAGGTGAGGGGAAAGACGCCAAACCCCCTTTACAGAGCAACAAAATTCTGCGGGGACTGTGCCCTCAGGGCGGAGCTCAACTGCCTACAAAGTGTTCTCTCCCCTCTGCCATCATCTTCCTCAGATTAAGGGAACCTTCTTTCAAACTGGACGGCCACGAATTGATACAAAATTCAAGTCCTTCCGTCACTTCTGGGTGCATAATGAATGATTACATACTTATATTTTCTGGCTGCTACCCCAAGAGGAACACAATATGACATCTTCAAGGAAAGATGCCAGAATCGCTGATGTTATTGGGTTGACCATTGATGCTACTACACTTTTAACAAATTTAACAAATTGTTAAAACTTCTCTGGGTGGTTTGATAAACTGCAATGATGATGACACTTTTCTCTCGTTGGTTTTCCAATGGCCAGACTGCGGCAGGTCCGTGGGGCTCTGAGTGCAGGGCTGGTGGGCAATGCTCAGCTCTCTGCCAAGGCCCAGCGGAAGCAGCCTGCTCACTGGTGAGGTGCTCTGCACGCACATGGTCTTCCCAGGAAACAAGACCCACGTGTAGCTAGAAACAAGTACACTGTCGCATATTTATCACCATGTGCTTTTCTCCCCTGGGAACCAGGTGGATTCTGAGGTTTTCCGCTACCTCTGAGACAAGAAGCTTGAGAACCAAGTAACTGTTTCAAGTTCACGACATGCTATTATTCCCTGTGCCTTTTCCATGACGCATTTACCTTCTCTGTACTAAAACAAACAGAGGCGACGAGGAAAGACTGGTTGAAAATAAATGTGAGTAAAATTAAAGCTGGGGTTAGAACCTGTCACTGTTGGTGAGTCTGAAAGTGCGATCTTGCTGTTCCGTATTACTGTTACACATATTCTGAAAGGTTCTGACACTGGATTCAGCAGTTGAAAAAGGATGAAGGACACTTTATAAATAGTCTTCCTGTCAATGTGCTGTGTCCCGTTCAACTGAAGCTTCCTGAGGGCAGGGAAGTCTTTCCTAATTGACACTGTTTCAGAGATAAGAATCCAACCATTTCTTCATGAAATATTTACCAAGAGCTTATTATCAGCCAGGCTCTACAGGAGTAAATAGAGAGAAAATTCTGTGTGACAGAAAGTCACCCTTGTGGAACTCAGTTATGGAGAAGAGGCATTACCCAAATCACCAGGCACCTGAGCAAAGGTACAGCGCCTTGCACCTGCCTAAAAGACGACGCAGTCAGTTTCAGGGTGGGCAAGGCAGCACAGAGAGCTCTCCAGACTGGTCTCTGTGCCTGAGTGCCTGTCACGTTGCTGCCCATCGTTGGAGTCAACTTAGGTAGGTACACCTATTTCCTAATAATTACAATCTAAAGCCAATGACCAGAAATGAAAACCCTATCACCTGAGGTCAAGGGTACTAAGCATGCTCGGGTGGGAAGGGGGAGACAAGGCTGCTTCTCACCCATGAGACCTTTACGAGAATCAGGAAGAGCCCAATGCCAACTGTACAGAATGACAAAGTGACCTGAGAACAGGAAAGTATTCGCACTGTTCACTATTGTAGAATACATCCAAGAAAAAGAGAACAGAGCACAGGATGATGATTTAAAAGCTCCAAATTTATAAACATCTAAATCTCCAGAATGTCTAATGCAAAATAATTCCATTTATCGCTCAGTCTAAATAAACCTAGTCCGAACCACAAACCACAGCAGAACCAGCCAGCCAAAAGGAAACAAAACAATTACCTGAGAAACTCATTAATGCCCTGCTCACTGAAAGACCCTTTCAGAAGAGCAAATTTCATCTTGCGCGCGTTAATAGCTGCCATGGCAGGGTAGCCAAACCCTCCGATCCCCAGCGCACTCTCCAGCTCCGACTGAGCTCCAGCCTCTGTCCACAGCCACCTAGAAAAGCAGAAAGGTTTTCAGGGCAAAGATCTCTTTCAAATTAGTTAGAATCTAACTAGCAGATCTTAATTAAAGAATAAAAGATTACACTTCAAATATTTTATGGAATGAAATGGGTGTAGAAATAAATAAAAAGGTAGAGGGTTTTTTTAAAAAGATTTTATTTATTTATTTTTAGAGAGGGGGGAAAAGAGACAGAGAGGGAGAGAAAAGATCAATGTGTGGTTGCCTCTCACATGGCCCCTACTAGGGACCTGGCCCACGATGCAGGCATGTGCCCTGACTGGGATCAAACCGGTGACCCTTTGGTTCGCAGGCCAGCACTCAATCCACTAAGCCACACCAGCCAGGGCTTAAAAGGTAGAGTTTTGAAAATTAATGTTTTCTAGATGTGCTCCTCAGTTGCTACAGTTCCTCTTTCATGTTCCCTAAACCCTAACTCCAGTCCCCCAAATGGATTGGTCTACCTGTAAGACAGTTTCCCCCACCCCAGTCTCCAGAATACTGTCCACTTAGCCTCATGGATTTCTTGTCTTTGGTACCAATATCACTTAGGTTATTATGTATGGTCTCTAATAAGTATAGTAACTTCTTTTTAAAAAGTTATAGATATGTCATCATTATTCAATACATGAACATGTATACAAACATGTTCAACTGAAGACAGATAGCAGGAAAAGAGAGGCACTCTTTGTTTTAAAAATTTGCCTAGATCTGGCTGTTACTCAGGAGAGGGTAAAGAAACACCTTTATTTCTTTTTTCTTTCTTTACCCTTCTTCAAGGCCATACTAGAATTCAGCTATGTCACTAATTAACTTTTTGTGTGCTGGCCTGGGACCCCAAAAAGGCCATTTAAACTACAATCTCTATGAGAAAAAGTGTGCTGTGGCACAAATAAGAACCTTATAAATAAGAGACCTGTATCACTTCTTTTCTTCCTAAATGATAGAAACATAGGAACACATCCTACAGAAAACAGAGGGAACCAGGCACTTTCAAGAAGCACTCAACTTTCCTATCCAATGATACTGAGATATTAAGTTCAATAACTTACCCCCACATCTTCTTTTTGTACTTGTCTGCCAATTTCAGAAGAACTTCCAAGTAAGAATTTCTGCCTGCAGCTCCTGATTGAAACACACAAAATTTTAAAGATTAAAAATAAAGGCGTCTGTAGCATTAATTGATTTAAAACAAGTGTTCTCAGGGCAGGCAGCACAGAGCAAGGAATGGAAAGAAAGCGAGTCTCTGCTCCTCGTACCTGTGTCAAGGATGTGGGGCAGGACAGCCACAACACAGAGCTGATGTTCCTCACACGTCTTCTTGGCAATGTCCTCATTGATGATCTGCGGGGCCCAGGAGACAAGGGATGGAAAACAGACTTAGCACCACCAGTTTCCTTAAAGAGCAAAGCGAGAGACAGAGGCGGTGTCTCCCAATGGCACTTCCTTGTATACATTCCAGAAGCAATGCCAAGGATGCTCTGCAAGAGGTTTCTGCTATTTACTCGTAAGCCGCCCACTGGGGTAGTGGTGAGGAGCCTGCACATACAGTCTCTGAACTCGGAACGCCGCGCAGAGCCTGGCTCTGACACTTACCGTTTGGATAGGTGGACAGACAGGCCTACTCATACACATCACATATGTATATGGGCCTGAGGCTTGCTGTGCCTTAGTTTCCTCGTATATAAAATGGAGGTTAAAAGTAGTATTACCTCTAAGTGTTCCTGTGAGAATTAAGGGAGAAAAATCTACATAAGAGCACCAGAACAGAGCCTGTTACAGGGTTAGGTGCTCGATAAATGTTAGCCATTATTCTGAGAATAAGAAACCAAAGATCCATTCCATTTTTAAGAGGTTTAGGTTCACTTTTTCTCACAGTGCAATTATTTTAGTGCTAAAGTCACGAAAAACAGCAACTAATCAGACAGGTTTTGCCCCTTTGAAAGTACAGAAACACTTACGAACGTTTTAAAGGGTCAGGAAAAGAATCTGAAAAGACAGGGTGCGCCCTTCCGGCTCTGACACCCCCGCTGGCAGACGGACAAGCCTCCCTTCCTGGGATGGCCGACTGCTTTACCTCCAGTAGCTCAGGAGGAGGGGCGTTATCAGAAAACAGATCAAGTGCCCGGGAGACGATGTCAGACCTCGTCCTTCCTCCATCATAATCCACGGGAGACTCGCCTTTCTGAAATATCTTGATTGTAGGAAATCCCCTGATCTATTAAAAATCAAATGAACATTTAATAAGAAATAAGGTAATCTTTATGGTTTCTAAAACCACCTTCTAGGTAATTTAATGTAACAAAAATATGCCCAGCCTGCACCGGCACCCAAGGGATGGCGCCCAGGCCTGCTAGTCAGGGGTTTTTAACAACCTGACTGCCAGGCCTGGCCATGTCTTATTCAAACTCTGGATCTATACTTATTGTATCTGTTCTAGAACAATGAGGCTAACTTCAAAAGCCCTATGAACAACTTCTAAAAGCTTGGGAAATCTAAAGGCTCATATTAAGCACAGAAAAACAGTGAAATGCTGGGAAAAAACCCCAATAACAGTCCTGACTTCTAAACTTCCTAGTTATAACACTAAAGTGACTTGAAAGGCTCCACATCCCCGCCCCGCCCCCAGAGGGAAGCCTGGTGTACGAGAGGAAGTAAAGGTGAAAGTCTGTGTATGTCACAAAGAACAGGGTCTTAGAAACACTCACCCCGTAGCGGCTGGCCAGCACCTGGTTGACTGTAGCATCCACAGCTGCCAGTTTCACTTTTCCCTTCGTTTGCTCTTTTACCTCCGTAGCTGCAGCGGCCCATTCGGGCTCTAGGCTACAGAAAGAAAAGTCTTAGCTCTCAGCACAAATACTTTAACTGATGTGTGTACTTCTGATCAATCCAGTTATATCACACTTGAAAAACATTTTCGGTGCGGCTTTAGGAAAGACAGGATGCTGCCGTCCACATGTGCTTCCCAGTCCGCCCTTTGTCACTCCCCTCAAATTTGGATATAAGCTTCCTGTTGGCCTTTGAAAATATAAGAGAGGGCACTCTTGGCATCAATGCCAATGTTCACCACCTGTTTCGAGGCAGGCTTTCGGGGGGAGATGCTGGTGTCTATGACCCGGTGCAGCTCTTTCAAAGGGAGCTGTGCACGCTCACTCACGGGTGGGATCTAAACAATGCGCCAGCCGAGCCCCTGGATAGAGAGAACACTGGTGGTCGTCACAGGCAGGTGGTGGGTGGGCGAGATGGGTGAGGAGGGCCAAAACAGAAAAACAAGCAGGAAACCCCAAGGAGAGCTAGACGATGGTCTTAAAAGCCCCATGACTTACTTTTTGCAGTGTCCACACCAAGGAGCGTAAAATTCAACCATCCAAACATCTTCACTGTCAAGGACATTCTTATCGAAGTTGTCGTCTGTTAGCTCAATCACGTCTTTCTTACTTGAACTCTCACTTCTACCCTGTCGATGTGACATTAAACATTAAACTACAGCGTGGCCAGAACACAAGACTCATATTCTAAACACATCGATCGCAAAGGTTGCCTCTACAATTTAACAACGTTTTCGAGTTTTCCTTTCAAGTGAAAACTACTTGACTCAAATTAGGGACATTGTGTAATACTATTATTTTTGCTTGGTAAATACTACTTATCGTCAGGCAATTACCAGGACATTCAGTGGAACATGTAACGTGTCTAAATTCTGCCACTTGCTATTTTTCTTGAGAAACTTCAACATGGCTCAAAGAATCACGTTAATAACGTTGTTCTAATTCGGACTCCAGCACAGCTGCTGATTATCCCAGGATGCTACACACCACTGCACTCACTGCCCTTCCATAAAGTCTCTACCATTCAAGAAAGCTGACAATAACACTTAGCCCTTTTCTTCTTTCAAATGCTTTTCTTCAGTGTTAACCCTAAGAAACAGTCAGTATTGTAATCTTGCTTTCTGCTGCTTGGGCCCAAAGGCATGGAGCTAGAGGAAGCAGTTGTGCTTGTTAAATGCCTACGTCAGAAATAAAAGGCAAGAACACAAAATCTCTGGGTACGCTACAGGTCTGTACAAAGACGCTAGTTTTACTGGTCTCCTAAAAGAGCAAAGGGCCATTTTATCTCTATTTATCATTAAGAATTCAATGTCTTTTCACATGATCATAAGCATATATCATGGTTAAACATCACATTTTATAGAAGGGCATCTAAAATACCAATCCACAGAACAGGAAATTCTTTTTCTTCCCTATGCATTTATATAGAATTTTCCATGGATTTTGGACTCGCTGCCACAGATGCAGGCCAAAAGGTTATCTAAATTTTACCTGTTCACCTGAAGTCACTCTGGAGGAGAGCTGGCCCCTCTCCCCCAACTCTGTAACCATGTGAGAAACTGGCCTGGAGCTGTCCTCCGCTGCAGCCCAAACTCTTCTACTTCAGCCCTGGCTGAGGATGCCTCCCAGGGGCCTGGCTCTCAGCCTGCAGTTTGGCAAGATGCCTTGGGACTGACTGGCTCCAATGAAGGGGATTTTGAGGAGGCCAAATGAGCTGAGTCCCTCTGGGGTCTGCTGACCTAACCTCCTATTACCTTTTAATTGAAAGTTCACCAATTTACACTATTAAACAAAACAAATCTATCTTCTACAAAGGGTCCACTCTCAGGCTTCAAAATCATCACACACTAAAGACAGACATGGTAAAGCCTTACTTGTTTGCCAGAGCTGTAACTGCCACCCCGCCCTGCCAGGCGGTCCTTGACGAGTTGGCGCACGGCACTGAGAGCAGCATCTACGATGGCCTCGGCAGTTCTGCCACCTGCAGGAGGACAAGGACCATGATCACACGGTGGCAGGAGGGCTATGTGTCTGTCCATGCTCAGGCTCTGCAGCGAGGACTCAATAATGACGACAGCCTTTGGGAATTTTCCAAGAAGTCAGGGGGCTACGAACTAGCTCAGGAGTATAAGGACAGTATTGTACGCCACGAGGCAATCTTCAGAGTGCTAACGCGACACCCTAATATTCAGAAAGTTGCATCTTTCTTTCTTTTTTGAAAAAGATTTTTCTAATCAAACTCCCTAGGGAGAGAGAAAAACTCAGACCACCTCGGACCTGGCCAAAGAAAACCCAGCACTGCACCACTCAGAGTGAGTCCTGCCCAGCTGGTACCGCTGACCCCAGCGGAGGCTCCCAGGGACGCTGACTGGACAGAAGGGCAGGGTGGAGCCCACAACAGGCCCCTCCCACCAGGCTTTACCTGGAAATAGGCCAAGTCAAGAAACAGACAGCAAAAAAGGCAGAGATTTTCTCACTGTAGACTAAAGTCGGCAAATTCTTCCTTTATTTACAAAAACAGGCAGCAAGCCAAATGCAACCCTACTTTAAACATTCAATTTTTGCAAGTTAGCAAACAAATTATTATTCTGAAGCAGAAAAGGAGATGTTTATTCAGAAAAGTGAAACTCATCATTCATTAAACTTCAGAGCTGGGAGTCTAGAAGAAAGTTCGTAAAGCTCTCTGTCCAGTATTTTGAACCCCAGCTGGGTGACGTACCAACTACACTATATTTACCAAGTCACATGGTTTACGTGTACTATTTCACTGGTAATGTAGGTTTTCACATGCCCGTTTTACACGAAAGAAGCAGGTCCAGAGAGTTAAATATTCTACTGGGTTGGCCAAAAAGTCCATTTAGTTTTTTTCTATAAAATAAAAGAGACATTTTTCATTTTCACCGATAACTTTATTGGTGTGGATATTCTGAGTATGTCAGCTGTCTCCTGCCACTGGCTTCCAGTGGGGAGAGGCCAGGGGCACTGCTAACGCCCTCCAATTCATAAGACAGTGCCACAGCAAAGGATTATTTGGCCAAAATGTCGACAGTACCAAGAAACTTTGCCAACTGCTTTTGACACATTTGATCAGTCACAGTATCTTCTCCATACACACTGCACAAGTCTTTTTTTGCGTTTCAGTTGCGTTTTTACCTTTCTTGACATACTAAAGCATAATATACTGAAAATATTGAGTATCTTCTTCCATCTTCAATAAAATGACTGCACAAAAATTCACCAGTTTTGATTTTTTTTTTGAAATGCAAGCTGATATGACAGCTGTCACAATACAATGTAACAAAATTGTCTCAAATGAAGTTCAAGACAACTGAGCAGTACTTGAGCCGAACGGGAAAACCAAGCGGACTTTTTGGCCAGCCCCGCATTTAGCCGCAGAGCCTGTGTGTGAAGAGGCCAGCAGCAGGGCCAGGCCAGCTGTCACCCCAGCTCTCACTCCCCACATTCTGCACTGCCCTCGCGCTCCCCCTTCTGGGAATGTTCTCTGTTGGCTGGACACAGTGTCGGCCACCAAGTAAAGATGACACAATGACACTGTTTTCCTGGCATGCTGATTCTCCTCCCTGCAGCCCACAACTTGTTTTTCTCACATAAAGCAAAACCAAAGATGTCTGACTCCTGAAGTTGCCACTTATATGTCTCATGTAATGAGATCTTAAAAAACATCTATCAAATGAGCCATAATTTAAACTTTCAAAGTATTATGCCCAATACTTTTTATTAGGACCATGAACATGGCCCAACCTAGCAATTCTGATTATCTTAAATATGATGATCTGTGATACCTTACATGAAATAATAGGGCTATTCTATAAAAGAACACACAGGGTAACTAAAATAATATTTAGCTTTGAGAGTCTGGAGCCAGAGATCTCTTTTCAGTTGCCTAAGTGACTAGGAATAGATACTCATGATTCACTTATCTACAAACCAGGCAGAATTTGTAGCTCTTATCAACAGCTTAGAAGACTAAGTAACTGCTTTCATACTGTGTTTACGAGGCAGAGAGATTTGTGGGAGAAATACTACATAGTAACACCACGGACAGTTTACAATGATTTTCACATTATAGGACCTTCTTCTGGTCATACCACTGTGCTAGACTCTTTTCCTATAGTAGAGAGAAGAGAGATCATAGCAAGAAAACACTGGTAAATCTTCACTCAAGATTAAGTAACTGTAAAATACTAGAGCTAGTAAATTTTTTTTTATTATAATGAGACAGACAAGAGGGAAGCACAGAACACCATTACCCTCACTGTTGCAGAGGCTGCTGGGCCTCAGCCAGTAGGAACGATAACAACCCTTGGCCTGTATGACACACTGAATCTTCAGAACAGCTCAGAAGAGGAAGGCACTGCTCTCTGCCATCGTAGCGCTACAGAGATTCCGGCACAAAGATGCTGAGGAGCTTGCAGGGGGCAAGGCCAACAAGTTACAGAATCCTAGTTTTCTCCTATGTTTCTCCCTACCTGCTCAAATGAAAATTCCAACCAGGGACGTAGTTAGCAAAGTCCTTACCCTGATAATCTTCTGGTCTGTTTTTGTTGGATCCAAAAATCTTGATGGTAGGGAATCCCTGCACCCCATATTGACCTCCGAGGGACTGATGTTTATCTGCGTCAACTGCACCCACTTTCACAACACCCTGTGGAAATATGAGAGAATTATCTGTTTCTCTTTCAACCCAAGAGGATTCCACAAGAACCTGTACCCGATTCATGTCAACTCAGCGACAGGACAATGAAGGCAGGGTTATTTTTACAAACAGGGTGAATGGGGGCTTTAATCTGGGAAGCCATTCTCAAGTGGAATGATGGGGAAAACAAATTAGCCCAGGAAACAGAACTGACACGAACAGACAACATAAAAATTAAACGTACATGATACCTTTGCTTCCTACATGATCTGGCACCAAAACAAGGGTGGGTTTTGAGCTTCAACATGCAAATTACCTTCTTATTATACATTAAGTTATTTGCATAAATCAAAACACACACAGGTGTATGTGAACACCTCAGAAACTTACTTTTAATGCAGTTGCTACTTTCTTCCATTCTGGTGTTAACCTCTGGCAGTGGCCACACCTTTTAGAGGATAAAAACACAAAGCAACAGTTAAAGTCTTTGATCCCCGATTCAAAAATCGCCCACCAATAGCCTGCTGAATGACAGACGCAGGCGTGGGGGGTTTGCGAGGAGTACAAGCGCCCATGAAGCCTCAGCCTGAACCTGAAGGAACTCACGGTTTTATGACTTTACTACAATCCTTTTTCATCTTGCAACTTTACGATGTTTCCAAATTACTGCTCAATTAAATTATGTTCGAAGAGTTTAAACAAACTCTTGCCATTCCTAACTCCATACCCGAGCCTGAACTCCAGCGTGTATCTGGTCAAGTGTCCCTGAACGTGTGTCTCAAGCTGTAGGATGAGGCAAAATGCAGATTCCTGGGCCCCAAGAAGTCCGAGCTCCTCGAGAAAGGGTTTAGGTATATATATTTTAATAAATTCTGCTAGTGGTTCATTCTTAAACCTATTAAGGTTTGATATTCTCTGATCTCGTCCAACCTTTTCATTTTACAGATGAGGCACCTGTATTAGAGCCTAAATATCAATGACCTTTGGCTCCCACAGCAGCGTGTAGGGTTAAAAATGCATACATTACCCCAGGTTAGAAAGCCTCACACGTGGGAAGCAGAGGACACCAGAAGGTGGTGGTAGAAGAGCAAGAGAGACAGAGAAGAGTCAAGACCACAAGGAAAAACCTTAATCTTTTAGGAACTAGTATTTGAAAATGTGGTGAACTATAATATACCTAGTGACGTGCTTTTTAAAAGTGATATACATGCGGCCTGTTATGTTTATACCATTACAGGTAGCTATACTGTTCATTTTCATTGATTTATAAGACCCATTACATGAAGATACTATGGTTAGTTTATCCATGGGTGATCGGTTTCTTCTTTTTTGTGAACAAAGTAAATCTTCTTCTAATGAGGTCTCTGGGGACCTAATGAACACATGCAATGTGCCAACACCATGGTGGGCAGTCTTCACACAGGATTTCAGGTATCCAGCGCAACCATGAAGGCAGGCCTTGTTATTTTGTTTTACAGATGAAACAGAGGCTGAGATGATAGGAAACTGTGCCAGCCCCGCCCTGCTCGCTCAGTGACAGGGCTCCCTAACAAGCCTTCCATGCTCCAGGGCCCACGCTCTCAATCACTACGGATCAGCAGCTTTCTCCAGGGTTTTACAGGGCCTTTCAGGGGAATGTCCTGAAATGCTGTTTCTACATATTTATGTATTGTATGCTTTCGTGTTTAGGTGAGCTACTAAGAAGTCCAGGAGTCAACATTTTACAGAACTCTGTGCCTCTTTAATTTCAGTTTATTCTATGAAAGAAGAATGCAAATCAGAGATTGTCAGCGTATGTATCTCCTTCAATTTCATCGTTAAGCAACGTAAAGACATATCAAAATGCCACGTAAATATAAATACAGCACACCCTTTGACCCAAGGGTTCTTCACGTGAGGCCCACAGACCCACCCCTCACTCCCGCAAAGGACTGTGAATAAAAATTTAAGGGTTCTGAACTCTGACGGCAGCCCTTCAGCCCCCGCTCTATTTTCGCCAACCTGTAATCGAAGTTGAGACCTCCTTCGACTATGGACACTAACGACACATCCTAGTTGGTGAGCACTCGGCTGTTTTCCCGCCACCACTACAGAGCTGCTTCTACCTACAAACACCACGCCTGCTCAGTGCCGCCTCCGGGCTCTGGCGGCCAGCTCTCAGATCTGCTGCTAGGCCTGTCTTTACTGTCCTAGTAAAGCAGGACTGCATAAACATATGAAAATTTATTTTAATGTTTTAGGTTTCCTTTATGATCCTATATGCTTTACTTTCACCAAGCTGCCAAAGTACAAGCACAAAGAGAGGCTGAAAGCACCTGCTCGAACTACACAGTCTCACACCCCAACACCATGAGGCAAAGCCCTGCTTGTGTAACAGTAACAATTAACTACCGGACCCAGACCCCACCTTCTCCGTTATGCTGTCTGGCTTAGTTTTATAACGAGGCATATTCTTGTAAATACTAGTTCCCAGAAACAAGGTAAACTACTCATACCAATAAATGATAAAAAAGGTCAGATTTGAAAAAATTGCATACAAAAAGCATTCAACAATGTAACAGTTTGTACAATTACTATTTGTACATTTACTAACACAAATGAACTAGCCCATATAAAACTCTCATTTGGATTTAACAGTCAAAAAACAAATAGGAGCTTTTAAAAAAATAATGAAGGCCTTTAGATGAACATTATTCACAATGTGGCAGCATCAATTTTCAGAGTAGAGGGTTTTGCCTTAATTTGCTACACTGAACACTAAGTAAAGTATTTCATGAGGACTTGTATTGTATTTCTAAAACTCAATTCTGTAGTCTTCTAACGGAAAAATTAAAGCAATAAAATCAGGCCTACCTAAAATGTACCCACTCAGGTAAGAATGTGACTGACTACCCCAGGTGAGCTTCAAAGGCACAGCTCACATCTAAAAGGACCCCGCTGGGTCTCAGATCACCTTGCAGTTCACTTGTGGACACACTGGCTGGGGTTTGGGTCGCCTCCCAAGGCACTGTCACCTGTTCATTTACAGCAGTAACAGTCTCATGCACATTCTGCACCATTTTCATTGACCTGTCTCTGTACTTCTATTTATTGGGTTTTTGTTTGGTTTTCATTAAATGTTTTATCTACATATTGTATTGACTACATATAATTGTACACCATTAATTTCAGTAGTAAGTACATCTTTTCCCCATAAGGGTTTTTTCCAACAATGAATTTAAGGCAAGGGCAGAACTGTTAAATTAAATCAGATTTTCCAATTAGGTATTTCCAGAAGCAGCCCTCTTCAAGAAACAGAATGGAGTTGATCACTGGCTCTTCCCTTTTCTTTGCCCAACATTCTTTCATCAGTTTCCCGTCCATTGCCATCCTACTTACCTCATCATAAGGATAAATCACCTTAAAATCATTAAGGTTTTTTTTCCCCTCTTTTGTCTTGCAACAATCAGCTACTTCAGTCATTGCTTTTTGCTTGACTCAGTCTCCATGGCCCTTAAAACTTTGTGGAGACTCCCACTTCCCTCTACTTTAAGCAAAGTAGGTAAACTAGATGGCTGAATAAAATCACATTTTTATATAGTATTTTTCCTTTTAAAGTACCGTAAATGGCTGACTATATTTTACAACACTTACCATGGAGCAAAGAATTCTACAAGCCACAAACTGTTACTTTGAATAACTTCTTGGTTGAAATTTGATGGAGTTAATTCAATTACATCGTCACTAGAGGAATACAGACCGTTCGCTGTTAGAAAGAAGGCACAGCTCACCAGACCTGGAGAAAAAACCGAAAGCAGGCCATTAATGGCAGGGTTCGCACCGACAGGAAACTCAGGTCACCAGAGTTGTCTTCGACTGATCTAGGCCCTTCGTACGGGAGGACAGCTTGGGTCAGGCCCCTCCTAACCCCATGCCCTGCCCTCCTCACTGCTGTGGGAGACCCTGGAATTTTACTCCCACTGGTGTAGTGCCAAGCAAGAAGGGGACAGACAGTCCACACTCTCATCCCTTGAGCTGCACTGGAAAAAGATTTAAATGTTATTCTTAGTGCCTTCATTCTCTGGAGCCACCCTATGAGGCAGTACTACTGTGGTCATGTAATGGGCAAGGACACTGAAAACTTGGGAAGTCATATCTAGCTGTGACCTGAGTAATCCATACAATATTTATTTCTTGTGTTACTCAGTTAAAATAGTAGCATGTCATTTTTATTACAGGTTCTTGGGTTTTCCTTTTATTATATTTATTGCGGTGACACTGGTTAACAAAATTATACAGGTTTCAGGTGCGCAATTCTACGACAATCAAACCCCCCCCCATTTTTTTTTTTGGTAGGGAGAAATAATTATTTGTTTCCCCTATGAGGTTGGGACTCTCTCAAGGTCTCGAGAACTCAAAAGTCCTTTGAATGGTAATACTAAAAAAATTTTATCTCCTCCTTTCAAATTTATATATAATTTCATGTTTTCTAATTGCATTGTTTTACCTCCAGAACAATGCTAAACAATGGACTGTTCTTGATTTTAGCTGAAATATTTCCCCATTTGCATGATGCTGGCTTTTGGGTTGAAACAGATAAACTGTATGTTATTAAGGAAATTTCTGTTACTGTCTTTGCAGCATCTATGAGGATGATTACGTACTTTCCTTTAATCTGCTGATACAAATTAAAAGTGAGACTGACCTGTCTTCCAAGGCAGTGTGTCTGTGAAATCTTAGTTAAATTTTCACATGCTTACTTTTTAAACAGAATTTGGAAGACTTCAAATGCAACTTTTTTTGAATAACCCAATGGTAAATTTCTTTTGGAAGGAGTATACACCAATGTTAATTATCCTACTGCTAAATAGTCCACCTACTACTTCCATAGTGCTTTCAATTTTCAAATCACTTTCAAACATATCAGATCACTTGATTTTCCACAGCATTACCGACTAAAGAGCACTGCTAACTGAACGCCGAGTGAGACCAGTGGCCCATCTACGGCTGTGCACATAAGCAGCAGAGCAGCGATCTGACTTCTATTTCCAAGCTTTTCCCATTACATGATGTCTTTTTAGTGCTCAGGATAAGGTTGTGTGGGCCGGGGCATGAATAAACAATCATACTGTTCAAGATTACTGCCTTTGAATCACAAATACTGCTAAATGGAGAAACTTGAAGTAAAACTGTAGACTTTATGAATGGTGATGAGAAGCCACTAATGGGTTGCCATGGGGGTAGAGGGTACAATCAGATTTGCTTTCTAAAGTGTCCGGCTGCAGTGTGGGCACTGGATGGGCGAGTTATCAGGAAAGTGGTGTCACACAAACCACGGGAAAGATGGAATGGGCAACGGTAACAAATGCCACCGGGAGCTCAAGCAGGAAAGACTGACAACTGCATTGGCTCTAATGGCAAAGAGGTCATTGGGGTGGAGCAGTGGAAGTACACACCAGCATTCTGCACGAGGCTGGAAAGTAGGAGGGAACAGGTTGGTGAAGACAGTACAGATAGTAACTCTTTAAACAAGTTTCATTATAAAGAGCAGGAGAGTGCAAGCGATTGTGGGATAAAAGGATGGCTTCTTTTTAAAGATCGGAGTGAACTGAGCTCAAAAGAAAGACGGGCAGTAGGGAAGGCTCAAGCACAAAGAACCATGAAACAGAAAAAATGCCCAGAGTCAGAAGGGGAAGGAACCCGCAGTCTGTGATGGGATGATCTCTTTCACTTCTGAGAGGACACATTCACTGATACCAGAGAGGGGTGGAGAGGAGTGAGGGAGAAAGGGAGGGAAACACTGCCCCGATGGGGGGACTGAACCCGCAACCTAGGCATTTGCCCTGACAGGGAATCAAACCCGGTGAACTTTCGGTTTACTGGACACGGCTCCAACCGAGCCACACCAGCCTGGGCTCCTCATCCATTTCAAGAAGTGGGAAAGGGTGAGTGTGGATGCAGTTTAGGTCAACCGACGTGGCTCCCTCCATAACTGTGCTGTCCAGTATGGAAGCCATTAATCATGTGTGGCTACCCCTCACTGAGATACGCTGTAGGTGTAAAAAGCACACTGCATTTCAAAACCTTGGTAGGAAAGAAAAATTAAACTATCTCATTAATATTTTTTATATTGATTGCATGTTTAAATAGCATTTTGTTCAAATGGTATTTTAGATACATTGGATAAATGTATATATTAAAATGAATTACACTGATTTTTTTTTTGCCTTTTTAAATGTGGCTACTAGAACATTTTAAATTACATAAGTTTGCATTACATTTCTATTGGATGGTGCTGCTCAATAATCTTTTCAATGCTGCAGGAAAAATTAAAGAGAACTTGATATATTTAGTGAAGCAAATAAATTAAGATCCTGAGCAAAGACAGTCTTAATTCTAAATAAATGTGAAAGAGTGTGCTGGAGAATCTTCTACGGAGATCTACTTCATTTAAAGAAGTTTATCTTTTTGTATGGGGGGGTAAAACTTGATACACATTGATACTTGTTCAATACATTGAGTTCATTGTGAAATTTTCAAAAATGAAAAGGCAAAAGAAAAGCCATCAACAGTCCCCTCTAGAACAAGCTATTCATATTTTGGTGAATATTTTTACTGACATCTCCATGCAACACAGGTCTAAAACTTTATTATTATATTTATATAAATGAGATACATACACACACACACATACACCCCCTTCTGTCACTCAAAATAAGTTACAGGCATATTTTATATAAGTAACTGTGGACTTCTTATTACCCCCTGTAGCCATTTTTAACGGCTGCATCATGCTGCCAATCCACTACTGACTGAATCTATTTCCCACTTTTCACTAACAACAGGCTAATGCTGAAAATGCTTATTACTCCCCTTCCCTTCAAATGAATATTAGTTAAAATCTTACCCAGGGTACTGGGGATATGGTTAACATTTTGATACATTCATCTGTTGAACTATCCTCCCGAAACTGACATCTTAACTGAGAATATCACTTCTATGACGCTGTGTGCCAGGTACTGTCCTAAATATTTAAAACATATTAACTCATTTAAGAACTGTATGTGGCCTGTACCATCATGTTCACTTTTAGGCCAGAAAATGGAGACACAGAAAGGTACCTTACCTAAGGCCAAATAATTAGAACTAGAACTTGGTTATGTAACCCAAATGTTTAACTAAAGGCCTGGAGGCTGCAGAGGCCTAATCCCAGGGAGGTGGGGTCCATTAGGTAGTGGGTGGCAGGAGGATTGCGCTTGACCCTCTCTCCTGCCAATCAGAACAGCTACCAAGAGTGCACTGCTCTCTTTAGGCTCAGGCACCAAAGGCGCGGTCCACGACTTTCACCTCCGCAATGTGCTTCCTTTCCATGCAGGGACGGTCCTGTCTACTGACACTGACTGTGACCAGGACTTAGGCTAATATTCCCCCTAGTACTGGTGTTGGGCTTCGGGCTTTCTAACTTCTGCCTGGTCCTCACAAGAGCCTCCCCTCCTTGTAAGTGGCTCTCCAATGGCAATGCCTCCACGATAAAGCTTCAAGACCTGAACTCCTTAAAAGGCAGTATGACTTAGTAGGGTTAGAAGGAAATCAAACATAATCATCAGAAAAACAGATTAAAAGATGCATAAATTCCAACAGCAAAAATATAGCCAGTAACGACCCCACAAAAACCCTCAAGAAAACAAAAACTCCGGGCCCACTTAAGATGTTAAAATAGGTTCAGTGCTGACCAAATGGTTCGGTTTCAAAAAACCACGCCGCTGTTCAGCTCCCCGGTAAGGGGCACCCGCGGGGCACCGGGACCCGAGCTCCCCGACTCCAGGCGAGCAGATGGCTTTGCCCCGATGCCCCCGCAGGAGTGGAGGATGCTCTCAATCCACAGGAGCAACATCTCGGTCCCGCCCCTGCCAGCGAGAGTGCGCGGTCCCAAAGCAGTCATCTAGGAACCAAGAGGGCTCCCCCAGGGCCCCTCACAGTCATCAAAATAACGAGTTAACGGACAGAAACACAGACTCTTTCAGCGCTTAGTCTGAGCTCACTCGCGGGCAACTTTTAAACAGACACTCAGCTGTCCCCCCATCTATTCTCTCCGCAGCAACACGGCAAATGTTTGTATGCCGTTTCCTCTCTTTACACGTGCAGTGACTCACTGCTCCTGAGGACAGCCCCGTGGAGTGCTAGCCCCGCGTGGCCGAGCAGCTCGCTCCCCGCCCCACGG
Source organism: Mormoops blainvillei (assembly GCA_004026545.1). Lineage (NCBI taxonomy): Eukaryota > Metazoa > Chordata > Mammalia > Chiroptera > Mormoopidae > Mormoops > Mormoops blainvillei. The sequence continues at coordinate 44,077 of PVJD01004891.1, forward strand.
CCAGGCTGCGGGGCACCCCGTGTCGGGGGCCGGGGGTCCCCTAAGGACCGCTAGAAGAGCGCCGCGGCTGGGGCCAAGAGGAGCCCAGCAAGGACCGGGTCCTCAACTTCGCTCACTGCAGTCTTTCAAGGAGGCACTTAGATAATTCAAGAAAGCCTGGGCTCAATTTAGGTTTTAAAAGTCCGATCACCTTTAAAGCGCTCTTGCGTCGCAAGGCCGGCTTTGGAACGGCACCGTTCCCTTTGGAGGGCAACCACCAGGCCTGATTTCGAGACTGGGCTTTGGTAGTTCAGCTTTTCTTACAAGCAGGAATGCCATCAAACAAGTGGTGAGGAACAGCAGCGTGCGAGGAGTGCGTGACTCTCCCGTACACGCTCCAGCCTTGGGGTCCCTTTTAGGTTGCGCCCCAATACCCACCCTCCGCCAGGTATCAAGCCAGGCTGATCTCAGCGGCTCAAACGCCACTCCCGGCCTCCGCTCTCGCCCGGCCCCCACCCCCACCAGAAGCCCGGTACCCGCGCTCGGGGATGTCCCAGGAGGCCCCGGTGCCCGGGGTTCGGACCCAGCCTCGGGGCTTCCTTCACCCGGCCACGCTCGCGTACACGCTCCCCTCGGGGTGGGCTGCGGAAGCCCCCGCCAAAGGCGCCCTCACCTCCCCACGCGCCCGGAGCCTGTCACGGCCCCGCACCTACGCTCGAGAGCCCGCGCGGGGGCTCCGGCCAAGGGCAGCCCCCGCTCCCGGGGCCCCCCCAACGCCCCCTCGCGCTCCACAGGCTGCCCCGGCCGCGTCCTCGCACGGGCCAGGCCCGCGAGCCCCCACCCCAGAGCGGGCCCGGCCAAGGCCACGCGCCCGCCGGCTCCCGGAATGCGGACCGCCGCGCGGGTTCGGGCCTTCGAACCGCCCCGCACGAGGAAGGCCGCGCCTACCAAGCACTAGGCGAGCCATGCCGAGAGCCCGAGCAGCCTCGCACTCCTGCCGCCTCCTCAGCTTTGCCGCGCCGCGCCCCCACCGCCCCACGTCCCGCCCTCGGTCCGCGCGAGGCCGGAGCCGGGCAGTGCGGTGGGGGCGGGCCGGAAGACGCTCGCCAAGCCGTGGCCGCGGCTCATTGGTACCGGAAGGCTTCGCTCATTCGCATAGCCAATGAGAGGTGGCCGGGTAGAGGTTACCGGTTTGGTTTTTTTAATAGAGGCGGGGCGACTGGCGGAAGGAGGGACTTGCGGGGGCGGGACTGCCCACCCTCGTCTTCCCCCGTGGCCCTTTCACCGTGACAGCCGCCCCTGGGCCCTTAGAGTCCACTATTTCGTTTTTCTTATCCTTCGGTTCCTTATTCTCTCTTTAACCCCACCTTGCCTCGAAGGAGCCCCCTTCCAACCCTCATTCATCCTTGGCCTCCCCATCCTTTATCCTCTTTGTCTCCTGGGAGAATAACTTTCTTTGGACCCTCAGTGCATCTGGGACCTTAGTAAATGATGTTCATTTTTCTTGTTTCCGGATGAGTAGTCGGTCAAAAAAACACTTTCTAAGCACGTGCTGTATATAACCTATGTCACCAAGTGTTTATTTTGTTGAATTACTTTAAAAGTTGTCATGCCGTAGGCACAGGACTGCAAAGCCTTTCTCAGACAGGACCGTGTTCCCTGTGGAACTTAGGCTTCAGCGCTCCTCACAGGGTTTTCTTCTTCGCCCTGGGTGGGCCCCTTGCAACGCCTTCACGTGATCTTATGTCTTGTAAGATTTGCAAACGTAAAATTTTTAAAGTATAATAGCCTAAGACTAAGATATCCACTCTGATTTCCCCTCCTATGTTTGGAGTAGACTTCAGCATTTTGTTCTTTTATTAGTAATAGTTCCTTTCTCTGTGCCACCTAATACATAACACAGCCCTGATTCTGGCAAAAAGCATTTATGAGCACAGTGGGGTCCAGGAATGGTAGTGACTGGTAGGGAGGGCACTAGACCTGAGTCTGGAACATTTGCTAGACAAGCAAGAGAATGTCATTCCAGGGAGAGGGACCAAAGGGAGAGAAGAAGGCATAGACAGGCGAACCTACGCTGTGAAGAGGAAGCCAGGAGCCAATGCTCAATTTTGGGGTGATGCTGGGGGCCGTGTGACATGGTGGGACATTCAGATTGTAGAATGTAGGCTTGGCCCTGCGGATCCCTGAGTTTTGACTCTCTGAGGTCTCTTTGGGTTTACTGATGCTGTTGAAAAATCTAGGATTGATGTGTCAGGGTAGTTAATTGTAGCCTCTAAAACAAACAGCCCTAAGACCCCATTGGCTTGTACCGTAAAGGGCTGTTTCTTGCTCCTATTGGGAGTGGCTTTTCAGGTGGTGACTCAGGGACTCTGGCTCCTCCCATCTCACAATGCTACCATCTTCTAACACATGCACTCTCACTCAAGTGGGAGGTATTGTCCCCAAGGAGGCAAAATTGGCTCTTGGAGGGAAGGGGATGAAAAAGAAAACTGAGAAATCACAAGGGCTACAGTGCATACACAGATACACAGTATATCTGTGTTTTTCAAATTTCACGGGAGAGAGGAAATTAAGAAAAGAAGTGTCTAAAAGGGATCCTTAGGAGGATGATAATGAAAAAAAAAAAAGAGAGAGAGAGGCTGAGAAACACTGTTCTAGAACAGGGCTGTTCAATAGAAAAATAATGTGAACCACCATCTCATATGAAATTTAAAAATTTCTAGTAGCCACATTAAAAAAGTAAAAGATTAATTTTAATAATATAGTTTAACCCAAGATACCCCAATGTTATCATTCCAACATGTAACCCTATAAAAATGATTAATGATTTATTTTACATTCTTTTCATATTAAGTCTTTGAAGCCCTGTGTATATTTTACACATTTCAAAATAGGCATATTTCAAGAGCTCAATGGCCATGTAGAGCTAGAGGCTGCTCTGTTGGACAGCATTGTCCTAGAACCTCCTTAGAGTCCCTGATCGGTTCTTCTGCATTTGACTGACTGAAGAGCAAAGGGAACAAGGAGGGCGGCACAGGAAGTCTTGGCCAGGCCTGGTACTGTGCTTCCATTCAGATTCCATTGGCCAGAAGCCAGCCATGTAGCCTCAACTGAACTGCAAGGAAGGTTGGGAAATAGTCTTCCCTGGCCAGGAAGAGAAATTGCATTGATTAGGATCAACACAGTCTTTGCTGTAGCCCAGGTTCCAAATATCCATGTTACTCTTACTCCACACAAGGAATAGACTCAGTCACTTCCCAAGGGGGCTCCACCCAATGTCCATCACTGCACCCAGTTCAAAGTCCTGGATGTCTGGGAGATTCAGTGACCCTCGAGGTCAGGGTGTGAGGCCCCCAGGTACAGAGCTTGTGAACTAAAAGAACGAGCTATCCTCCCCACCTGCAAACCTCCAATGTATGGTGGTAGGGCAGGCAAAGAAACATAAACAGTCCCTGTCAGAAAGGAGAAACATAGACACAGAGCTGTCCCCGGTTCAGCAATTCTGAAATCCTGGCGGATGGACCTTGCAAGGCTTCACACTGGGGAACGGCAGTTCCTCCGGCAAGGTCTTCCCCTTGGGAGGAAGAGGGAGGGGAGAAGCCTATTCTGGGGTCTGCCCGGCCTTCAAAGCCTGCCCCTTGCCTGCGGAAGGTTGGGAGTCCAAGGCCTTTGCAATTTTGTTCTTTTGCCTTTTGTTTTACTTTAAATAACTTTTTATTGAAATATAACATTGTTAGGGACTAAATTATATCTCCCCCAAATCCATAATGTTGCAGCCTTAAAATCCAAATGACTGTATTTGGAAATAGGGGCTTTAAAGAGGTAATTGAGGTTAAGCGAGGTCATAAGGGAGGACCTAATGCAATAGGACAGGTGCCTTATAAGAAGAGGAAGAGCCACCAGGAGTGGGTACGCAGAGTAAACGCTATGTGAGGACTCAGCCAGAAGGCAGATGTCTGCACACCAAGGAGAGAGGCCTCGAGACAGACCCGCCGTGCCAGCACCTTGATCTGGGACTTCCAGCCTCCAGGACTGTGATACAATAAACGTCTGTGGTTTAAGCCCCCTGGTCTGTGGTACTTTGTCATGACCGTCCAGTCAGGCTAATATCTTCAGTACAAACATACACACTAAAAAGAGCATAAATCTTTAAAGGTAACAGTTCTTTGACATCTTTGTGAGGGGAATGGCCTGTGTAAACTGCACTACAGAAGAACCCCTTGCACCTTCTGGAAAAGATACCTAATACTATATATTACCATCATAGGTTAGTTTTGCCTAATTGGGCACTTTATAAAAATGGAACAGACTCATGGACAACAGGGTGGTGATTGCTGGGGAGAGGGCGTATACGGGGGATAAATGGTAAGGGAAAAAAACCCGATCAATAAAATAAACATAAAAATTTAAAAATAATAAATAAATAAAATGCTGGTTCCACCACTCACTTAAAAAAGAAAAGCAATTAGTATGTACTGTATCTGGCTTCCTTCACTCAGAGTTATGTTGGGTCGCTCATCCATATAATATATAATTGCAGTTGTGTGCCACTGTGTAAATGGACCACAGTCTATGTGTTCTCCTGATGGACGTGTGGGTGGTTCCCACACACACCAGAGGTTAGCACAGTACAATGTCTAACAGACAGATGCGCACCTTTTAGTTGGTTCCACAAGCTATTTTCCAGGTACTGCTGAGTGCATGGTGGCCGGCTTATATAATAGTTTAAATCTCAGCCCCAGCCAACACCTCCCAAACACAAATTATTTAGCAGGCCTGAGGTCATTTAAACAGGGCTGCTCAATACAAAAGAGTTGTGTTAGATTAGGACTCCAAAAATCCGCTGGCCTCCGGAGCTGGGTATGTCGCTGCCTCCCTCAGCCGCTGTGCACTGAAGGCCTCGTGTGTCTAGGTGCTGAGGGGAGGACCAAAGAAATACAGAAAAGAGGGTTCCAGCCATCAAAAGGTAGGTTTATCAGTGCGCTTTGCCTAATCCAGAACACCCTGGCTCTTCTTAAAGGCTTTAAATTTGAAAGATAAAGTATAAAATGGTTTTGGCTGCAGGTACAAACAAAGGAAGGGGTCACTGTTCACTCTCACTCAGTCCTCCCCTCCCTCACTTATTCATTTGACAAGTATTTGCTGAATAGCCACTTATTTCCGCCACGGTGCTGGTCCTGGGCTCCGAAGATGCTTAGGAGGGGTTCCCTGCGCTAAGCTGTACACCTGAAACTAATGCAAAATAATATCGAATGTAAACTGTAATTGAAAAATAAAATTAAATTGAAAAAGAGAGGCTTCCTGCCCATAGATGCTCACAGTCCAATGGCTCAGGAGGCAGGTCAATAAAGAGCTACCAAGAAGGTGTAGACAGAAAGTTACGTGAGATCACAGGATTAGCGAGCTACTCTTTCTCTTTGAGGGAGTCTGCTGTTGAGGGATCCTGGGTGGCAGGGGACAGAAGGGGGGCTGTTCCAGGCAAGGGCAGCTCAAAGGCACAGAGGAAGAGAAGGGCTTGGTGCCCGGGGAAGCCTGAGCAGCCCTCCGTAGCAGGTTGGCTGGGACCAGTCCCCACAGCCGCACAAGCACAGAGACAGGGACCACGCCGGTCACTTCTCTCTTAACACTAATATGAGCTTTAAGAACAAAAGATTAGAACCTTTTACATGATCAAATGTCTTGAATTCTAGAACTTTAGCCTATATTTTGTATGGCTCTTTGGGTGCTCAATAAACGAGAATTGAGTGTTCCAGAGTTGGGTGATTTGAGACAATTTCAGAAAGTCCCCTTGGCCTTGGGTGGCAGCTGGGCCTGTCAAACACCGGCTCCTGGCCATTGTTCCTGGAAAGAAAAGAAAGGACCACAATGATATTCTCTGAAGCATGGCAGGCTCTGAAGCACCTACTTCCTGTTCTGCCCTCTAAGGCTTGATCATCACGTAGAAAAGAATAAACCATGAGCTAAGGAGGAGGAAAGAACAGTCCAGAAACCTTGATTTTTTTTCCTCCGGACAATGAACAGAATTAATAACTCAAATTCCCACCATGTCTCACATAGCTAATATTATTAATAATAAACACATACATACATACATATGATAACTTCGTGTGGCTAACCCCCAGAATTTTTTAAAGTGAGGTTGGGGTTGAGGATGTTAATGAATAAAGCAGAAAAGTTTCTTTTAAACCTTCTCTCTGGAAGTGACACACCTCACTCACTCCCACTCCCATTTTCTGGACCATGCAGGACGCAGGAGTTCAACTAGTGGGGATTGTATCAGTTTGCTAGGGCAGCCATAACAAAACACTACACACTGGGCAGCTTAAATGGCAGAAATTTAAAGTCTCGTCATTCTGGAGACTGGAAGTCCAAGGTGCAGGTGCTGGCAGGGTGGGTGTCTCCTCAGGGCTCAGCCCCTGGCTTGTCTACTGCCCTGCTCTCTCTGGGTCCTCACGTGGTCTTTTCTCTGTGTGCACGTGTTCCTGCTGTCGCTTCCTCTTCCTGTTGGGCTAGGCCCCACTCCCATGACCTCATTTAACCTGCACATCCTCCTTAAAGGCCCCATCTCCAAAGACAGTCACATTGCGGGCTGGAGCTTCACCATGTGGGTTTCGAAGGGACACAGTTCAGTTAGCAACAGCGATGTATCATTTTCCCTGATACAGGGAAGAACACGCGGGGAGAGAAAGTGGGACCTTCGGCGGATTCCGACCCAGCTTCTCCGACTCCAAAGTGCAGCAAGGAGCCCTTACTTAGGGGTCTCCGGTGATGGGTCAGGAGCGCCCTGAGGACACAGGTTCAGCTTATATCTCATGTCCTCCACGTTGCCTGGACGGTGCCTGACACCGTCACGCTCAGCGTCTTCCTCGAATGTGTGCACTATTTTTATTTTATTATAGTGACAGTGAACGCCCCTTGATAATAAGGAAAGGAAACTGCTACCACACTCCTAGGAAACCCCCCTTCAGAGGGGGCACAAAGCCAAGGTGACTTCCGGCTCTGGCTCCGCAGGGGCCAGGGTATCGGTCCCCAGCGCACACAGCTACCTGGGAAAATTCCCGGGGGGCCCTCCGTTGAGCTCGGGCATCAGACTCGGTGAAGCTGGACTTGCTCGTCCTGTCTATTAAAATGACGACTTCATTCAGAGCCACGGGCTGGTGCAGTCTGGGGACATTTGATTGTAACAGCTCCCCGAGAAGCTGGCTGCTCCTCTAGGACGTCAGAGGCAGAAACTGGGGGCTCACCCTTGACCTCCCTGCTCCTTTTTCCTGGGGCTGGGTCCCCAAGTGGTTTCTGTGACTGACAGTGTCGGCGGGTCCCAAACTCCCAGAGTTTCCTGTCTGACTGAACCAGATCTCTTCCAGGTATCTCTTGGGACACAAGGTGCCCAGAGCCCTGCCCTATGGGGACCCTCCCCCGGGCAGCCCTCAGGGCCACTGGCTCCTACAGCCCGTGGACCGTGCATGCTTCGCGGCCCTTCTCCCTCTCCTACTTGACCCGTGTCACTCCGTCTGGCTCCTGCAAGTCCTCCTTCCCACACCTGCCGTGTCTGACACTACCTGTCGCTTTGCCAAAAGCTGTAAAACCAAGGATGTTGGCTTTCTGCTCGCCAAACAACAGATCCTGTGGTTACCAGGACCTGCCCTCCTTAGCAGGCACAAGATGATCAACAATGTTTTTTTCTTTCACAGAATCAATCGCCAAATCCGAAACTTAACTATTTCTTCTTTCCATCCACGCAGGTCCTGGCCTACCTCAGGTTTCAGCATCTTGGACCTCAGCTGTTATAAGAGCCCTTCTTGGTTCTCTTCTGTTCCATCCTTCTCCAGAGTTTTGCAGAATTTTCCAGAGCTTTCTAGAGGTTGAGAGCGGCCTAAGACCCTTTCTTATTTTATTTTTTGTTATGCTAAACGTCAAAGACATGTCAAAGTAGGGTTACAATGTTGTGATGAATTTTATATATTTGCTTTGAACAGAATTAATGTTTTCATTTAAAAAGGTGTAATGCTAATCAGTTGTGCTAGTCATTAGTCAAATTAAGATAGTACATACCGAGTGGTATGACCTGGTGGTAATAAGACACAAGGTCAAAGCAGTTCCATGAAGACCATATTTTTCTACCTTGCCAGTATGTCCTTGTGACTAAACGTTGAACCTCATTTGGAGATAACCTCTAAAGTCTGACTGTGGGTTCCTGTGAGAATTAGATGCTGGCCAAAATGTCCTTCTGGCCTCCTACAGTGGCCCAAATCACACTTCTGTGGCTCTGGTGGCTGTACTGTGAAGTCCGAGTGCCTTAGGTCCACCCTCCACACCCAGTCCGCCCTGGGTTGGTCCTCTTGCAGGCAGGCATCCCTCTCTGGCTCTCTCTGCCGAGAATTGCCGGAATCTCCCACCTCCCCATCCAGCCCTTGGCTGATTTCCGTTCACCCTTTAAGACCTGGGCTTTCCCACACCTGTCCTCAGGGAGGTAGAGGGACTGTGCCTCCCCCAGGCGCCACCTGCATCCTGTTCCTCCAGCTTCTTACCACAGGTGTGTCTGCCTCCTCCAGCGCTCGGCGAGCAGCTGGAGGGGCCATGACCTAGCCAGGTCTACATTCCCAGCTCCTAGCAGGGGCCAGGGGAAATGAATGAACCTTCCAACAAATAAACGTGTAAATGAGTGAAGTGCCACGAAGCTCTATGCCCATCAGCTCTCTGTTTGTTTTGGGCTGGGTAATTTTGTTTGAGCTGGTGGGACCCGGTAAATTTGCAAGACGGCTGCACCCAAGTTCCGGTCCAAGGCCAAAGTCCTTTTAGTCTTTCCCGGGGAAAGGGGTTTGGACACGGCGCCTGAGTGTAATCAGGAAGACCACCAGGTGGCGCCAAGTCCCCGTGCTGAAGGGTCGCAAGCCGTTTTCTCCTCCGCAAGAGCGCGTTCCAAGAGAGGGCAGATTATTCTGAAACGTTTTCCCGAAGGAGTATCCATCCATGGGCTCACTCTAAAATTCCAAATCCAGCCCATGGAGGCAAAGAAATTTTGTAAAAGATATTTAAATCCAGTTAAAGGCAGAAATTAGGACAAGGAAATATTCAGAATGTTTCCGCAGTTTGGAAGCTCCAGCTTCACTGCACTTCTTTTAATGGTCCCCTGGTCACCCCTACTGCGGCAGCTCAGGCTCTGAGAGAGGGAGGCGGCTGTGTCCCTGGACACACATGGAGTCTGTCTTTGCAGAACAGACTAGAACCCAGGCCCACCACCAAGTGTTACCTCTGTTGGCGGGTTGTTCAAGCGGCAAACGGGTGCACTGGTGTGGTGTCCTCCAGGCACAAACCCTCAGAGCAGCTCTTCAGGAGAATATCTCATTCCCAGCTAAGCCCCGGCCCCCTTCTTCCCACTGGTAAAGACCCCTCCCCCACAGGCTCTGTCCTCTCACTGTCCATTGCCCCGAGCTGTGAGAGGATCCTTCCCACCTTGTTTATCCCAGAGGGTCCTCAGGGGAGTGAAGACCACTTCCCCCTGCTTCAGGCTCCTACTGGAACAATCCTTCACCCCACCTCCTTTCTTCCTGGGATTCCTCTAACTCCCAGTCAGCTTAGGAGGGTTTTCATACTACCTGGAGCCGTAGTTGAATTTACTGCAACTGAATGAGAATGATGAATTTTAGATCCAGGCCTGACAGACAGGTGTTGTGTTGATTGGTTCTGTGACTACCCCCCACCCCCTCCCTCCCCGGCCTTTCTTCAACCTTTGCAGGGCTACAGCCTTGCCCTACTCCAGGGGGCCCCATTTATATTGTAGTCTCTGTACATGGTGCCTTCTTGACTTGACGTGCAAGGGCTGTCCCACCCCTGCAAAGTTTCTCAGATCGCTGAGAATGCTCCGCGCTGGGCGCACTGCCCGGCAAGGAGGCGGCCAGTTCCTCCCACAAGGAGAGCCTCCCCTGCCGTTGTGCTGACAGGCTCCCTACTTCCAGCTGCAAACACTGACGGCTGTGCACTCAGGGTGGGAGCAGGTCCTTGCCAGGCCTCTCCCTGGTCTGGATGGGACGCGGCACGGGGTGCTGAATCAGGTGCAACAGGTAGCCTTGTGATCACGCTTGAGGCTGCAGCCCGCCCCGCCCCCTGAGGTCAGACCAACTTTGCAGAGTGGGCAGAGGTCAGTTTGGCCTCCGGATCCAATCAGTGGATCTGCAGCTGATACAGTGAGCACAAAGCAGAACTGAAGAAAAATCCACCGTGCATTTCTCTCCTCTGGCGGCAGCAGGGGCGCCTGTACCATTTCAGAAGGAGGCAGCAGCCCTGTCTCCACTCAGGCCCCGCTGCTGAGCAGAGATTGAAATGGTGAAAATCCAGAGCCAGATCGAAGGGAGGCCATGTGTGCTACCAGCCCGTGTGCTTTGGAGAGAAACAGCCTCTCGGTGGAAAGGTGTCAGGAGACTCTGGAGAGGTCGGTTTGGCCTCCAGAGTCAGGGGACTGAAATTCAGGGTCTCCTTCCCTCTACCGCACCCTCTTCCCCCTCTTCTCCCCTTGCTGTTTCAGGGGGACCGGGGTAGCCTGGGGAGATGGAGGGACCAGGGTTCCTTCTCTGCTGCTCTTTCTCTGAGCTCAAAAGCACCTCACCCCACTGAAAGGCCTCACTGTCCTTCAGATGGGTGACAGATGAACATCACAGGTGGGTGGGCTGGCACTCCTCACAGAACGGTCCGGAGTCCCTTCTCAGGCTTCTGAGTGCTAGTGTACCTGGGTCCGGGCCTTTTGAGCCCCCTGAATCCTCATGCCGAAGATGACTGTAGCTCCCACAGGCAGGGCGGGGGACTCGGGCCCACGTGTGTTTCCAGGCAGTGCACTGGCACACAGCAGGCTGTCCCATGGCATTTATGAGGTAAGTGGCTGTGAAAATCGAAGCTGGAGAGATTCAATGATGTGCCAGGGCTGGAAGCAGCGAAGTGTCTGGAGGCAGAACCCGGGGCCCCAAGGTTCAGGGCGGCAGCCAGCACCCGGTTAGGAGGAGAGAACCCGTCCTTCCTCCGGGGCTCTCCGATGCCTCTCTGCATTCCACTCATCGTCTGCTGATGCCACAGGGAAACGAAATTCTACAACAAATTCCTCTCCCTCCTCCCCTCCCCCAAGCTTCTGAAGAGGATTTAAACCCGGTGTTGCCAATTTTCTAAATTCTGTTGCAAACTTCCAGCAGCTGATACAGTGAGCACCATACAGAACTGAAGAAAAATCCACAGTGCATTTCTGTCTCTTCTCTGGTGGCGACAGCTGCACCTGTACCGTTTCAGAAGGAGGCAGCAACCCCGTTTCCACTCGGGCCCTGCTTCTGGGCACAGATTGAAATGGTGAAAATCCAGAGCTGGATCGAAGGGAGGCCATGTGTGCTACCAGCCAGTGTGCTTTGGAGAGAAACAGTCTCTCAGTGGAAAAGGAACGTTCTGGAACCTTCTGGATTAGTGTGCCTCCTCCTCTGAGAGGCTTCCCTGCTTCCCTGGAGCTGGGTACAGATCTCTGGCACGGCCACCCTGTGGTTCTGCCCCTCCAGGTGGGACTGTGAGGGCTGAGGTTCTGCTGGACCTGGACTGACCAGGTGCTCAGTGAGCAATTGATTGGATGAAGGAACCAACCCCCGTGGCCTAGGAGAGCTCTGGTCCTTCTTGGTTATAAACACAGAGAGATAGTCTTCCCCTTCCCTCTGGACGTTAGTGCCTGGCACACAGGGCACATTCGGAAAATTTTTGTTGAATGAATTAATGTCGTAGCATGTGTTAATGAGCTTGAGTGTCTGGGGTGGGAGTGAGGGACCAACAACAAAATGACCCATCCTTCTGTTTCACTGAGAACGTACCCAGTCGGACGCCACTCCCCACATTACCCGAATCATCTCAGGTAACTAACCCTCAGGAGCAACCTATGAGCTGGGAAGGGTTATCCTTCTTTTAGACATGAGATGGTGAGAGGTTCTGGGGCTCCCCCCGGGTCACAGGCTGGAAGGTGTCTGAGGTGAGTGACAGAGCCAAGCCGGTCGGATTCCAGGACCTACGTTGCTGACCATACTGCGTGAAACCATTTTCTGCCTTATCACTGTCCGTTCTCCTTCTTGGGCTTATTTCTTCAGTCCTGTTTCTCAGACCCTCCAGGAGCCCTTGGGGGTTTCCGTGTGGCAGATGGAAGCCACCAGAAGAGGCGCTGGCACAGCCAGCCATGTCCACCAGGTGTCACCACGGACAGAAGCCACAGAGGCCACGGAGGCCACGGAGGCCAGGGCAGGAAGTGGGGCTCCTACGTGCATTGAAATCCATGAGGCTGGTCCAGAAGGTGTCCAGCCATGTGATATGAAAAATAGAGACATTTGTTGAAGAAGATGCAAGGTACAAGAAACATCGTACATAGAACAATAACACCTCAGTCCCCTTCAAAGTAGGCACTTTGGGACCTCACACGGTTCTCCCAATCGCCATCAGCTGCCCCGTCGTATTTTCCTGAATCTCATCGACGGTCTGAAATCTCTTCCCTTTCTAAGGTGATTTTAGTTTTGGGAAAAGCCAGAAGTCGCAGGGCACCAATTCTGGGCCGTAGGGGCGCTGAGTCACCTGGGTGATTTGATGTTTCGCCAAAAAACTCTACCCAAGACGTGATGTATGAGCGGGCCTGTTGTGATGAAGCTGCCAGTCACCGCTTGCCCACAGCTGCGGCCTTCTGACTCATCTGAATAGTTTCCACAGAGGGATGTTCAAGCTTAACACAAAATCTGATGCAGATTCGTCGCTCTGCTCGCTCAGTCATTTTGAAGGGGACAGCCAGACAGTGCACACGATACTCAGTGGCGTCTGCCACCTCCACTGACTAGTCCAGAGAAGTCATCATTGTTCACACATGCGCATTCCACTCCACTCTCCTTGGCTGCTAGGTTACAGTGTTGTCGCACAAACCGTTTTTGTTACATTAACAATGGCCAGACTTTTCAGACACACCTCATCTTTCAGTGAGCAAAATGTAGAAAATGTTTTAGGAAACGAGTCTTGGCCCATGAGGAACTCGTTACAAGTCCTGGTCTTTCTGCAGCGGCCCCGGGAGGAAGCCTGCTTAGAAACCCCTCGCCTTACAGGGAAAGGACGCTTGGGGTGCGCCTTGAGTCCACATCCCTTCTCCTCTCCCTGCCCACTGGGTGCCAAGCCCAGGTTCCCCAACTCTCACCAGGCAATAATGTCACCACACTCAACAAAACTGACCAGGCTGAATTGGAATAGGAGTGGCTGGCTGTGCCTGGGGCCACGTGGGTGTGCCAGGCATTCCCGGTAGAGGATGCAGCAGGACCAAAGACCTGGGGCTGAAAATAGCTTGTGTCAGGGGAGCTCTCTCTTCACCACTTCAGTGGTTCTGGAGTTTAAGGAGCCTGCAGGGGCCATCAGGATGGACGTGGGGGGCCGGGCCAGGGGAGGCAGACTTGTGATCATATTCAAGAGAGCCGACGGTCTCTTTAGGGCCACTGGTGGAGTGGGGATATGATTTATGGTCCACCTGAGGACACTTTTGAGAGTGAACAGGTGCTGCAAATAATCCACGGGCGTTAACGGCTCTATACAAAGCATAAACCGGCTGTCCCAGACGCCCGTCCCGGAGAACCCCCTCAGAGTTTGAAGCTCGGGATGAGACGTGATCAGAGCTGCACTTTAGAAAGGTCTCTGGCACCGGTGCACGGGTTGGTTGAACATATTTTTTATTTAAAAAAATGAAACATGCTCGATGTAAAGAAAGCAGGCGGTTCAAAAAATAGACCGTGAGCACCCCACCCCCGCCCGCTTATCCCGAGTTCCATTCCTGGAGGGCAAGCACCGTGCCCAGTGTTTGTGTTTTCTTCCAGAGGAGTCTGAACGTAAGAGCATGTAGGGACACGTCCCCCTTCGGCAGGACGGTGACACACGAGGCCACTGTGGCAGCCCTTGCTTTGTATTTCTGTGCCAGTAAGTCATCCTGTCTAGCATGCACAGCCACGCCTCGGCCTGTCGTTGGCTTTAAAATGTCCTACAGTCCCGCACAGTGTTTTCAACATCTCCACTGTGGCAGGGCCCTGCGGTTGTCACAAACGATGCCACAGTTAACGTGCTCAGGGGACTAGTTCCTGGACGTGGACCGGCCGAGTCAAAGGGCATATACGTCTATAATTGTGATCCAAACGTCCAGTCGCCCTCCACGAGGGGAACCATCCTCCTCACAGGGTCCCGTGCACGTGGATGTTAATCGCAGCGGGAGTCCTGGCGACTGAGCAATGTGGGTTGTCCGACTAGGGGTGGGGAGAGTGACAGGCGATGACTGCCGCAGGACAGGACGGAGACGTGAGGGTCTCATGTAAGGCGGTCACAGTCGGAGCGGCAAGGAAGCAACGACCTGGGGAAATACAAGGAGGTAAAGTCAGCCTGACTAGGTTATGGGGTGATGACTTCTACTTTTCTACCTTGGGTAGCTGAGGGATGAAGGTGAGCTTATTAACTGAGGTAAGGGATGCAAGCCCCTGGGGAGGTGAGGGGGTTGCTGCGGGGCAGCAGGAAGCGGGCCCCATCCAGGTGAGACATCTAGAAAGAAGGCGGGTACATAGGCCTGAGGCTGGGGAAGAGCTGGAGTTGGAGCCCAGGCCCGTTCCCTGTGGGAGCTGAGGCCTATCTGCTGATGGGGCGGCCAGGGTCAGTGTGTCAGGGTGACAGCATCGACGTTGGAGGGAAGAGGCAAGCCGGGGTCCTGGGGGAGGAGGCTGCAGTCAACCATATTTAAGGGGCAGGCTTCTGGCAGTGACACGAGGAATATTCTGGAGGCCGAGGAGTGACAGGTCTGGTTGGGGAGAGACTAGAGAGTGTTTGTTAGCTAGAACGATCAGGAGATCACGCATGGCCCTTGGCGGAGCTGTTTTACTAAAGCCACAGAAGCTGGGATTCTATGACACAACGAGAGGACTCAGGGTGTTTAGTCATTGGTCGTATCCTAGCAACAGTGTCTCCTCAACAGGGGAAAGTGTTCTAGACCTTGAGACCTAATTATACCGGAAGGAGGTGTTCTAGAATGTCTGCCGGGGTTTGTCAGTCGATTTTCTACTTAGAGGTACTCAGGAGATTGGTAAAAATTGCCCCCGCTTTTTTCTAAATTTCCGGGTGGTCGATGGCAGGCGTTTATCAGAGCAGTAGAAAACTCAAGTGCTTTGCTGGGGTCCCCGCTCTGGAACTCAGAGGTAACTGGAGGGGAGCAGGATAAGAGCTGGTTCCCAGCAGAGAAAATGAGCTGCCCATTGCACTTGGCCACCTTGTGAAATCCAGCATCACGAACTGTTCCTAAGACTTCTCTGTGGGGTAAATGCTTCCCCGAGACACGAGCCACGCCTTCCTTCCCCTCCCTGGGGGTCCTCCCACATGGGTGGGGCCAGTCGGACCCACAGATCTCTTTCCGCAGCTGTTAGTGGTGCCCAGGAGATGGGGCGAGGGGGTTAGAAGGCCAAGGCTGCCATACCCCTGCTGAGTGCTCCCCCCGCCACCTCCTGTGCCTCAGGGGGAGCTCTTACTCTACCTGATGTACGATTTTGTTCCGTTAGCATCGTCCTGCAGTATACAGACAGTGAGCTGTCCTCTGAGGTAGGCGCTGCTCTCAGGTCTCTTTTCCTGGAGCTCCTTTCTCTAGGAGAGCACTGAGGGGCTACCGTGTGAGGCTCGGGAAGTGCAAGGATGTGAAAGGTCTGGTCTCTCCCTCTGAGGTCCCACAGTTCAGTAGAGAAGGTAAC
Organism: Mormoops blainvillei; assembly: GCA_004026545.1. Taxonomy (NCBI): domain Eukaryota; kingdom Metazoa; phylum Chordata; class Mammalia; order Chiroptera; family Mormoopidae; genus Mormoops; species Mormoops blainvillei. The sequence continues at coordinate 59,802 of PVJD01004891.1, forward strand.
CGAGCAGCTTCCTTGGGGGAAGTGCCATGCACTGGAGGGAAGAAACCAGGATGAGCTGGGCAATCAGCAGAGACTTCCTGGAGGAGGTGGTCCCTGAGCCAGATCTTGTAGCATAAGAAAGAATCAGCCTGGCGGAAGATGTGGGCGAGCTTGGGGCTACAAGCACAGGGTTTGGGCAAACCTGGGGTTCAAAGTCTAGACAGGCAGCGTCCCTGACATTGTGCCTGGCACAGAGTGGCCTTAGCAATTGTTGTGCAATAAAAAACAACAGGACAGGGACTGGGTCTTTCCTCTGGCAAGGGGACTGGCCCCGGGCAAATCAGTGAACTGCAGTGGTTTCATTCTGTCATGGGCAGTCTCCTTGTCCCTCGTGATTACACACAGAATGTGCCCCTGAGCCCGGCTGTGGGATGAGAGCGGCAAAGATGCCATCAGCTCAGCCCTGCAGGGCTGGGGGAACTCAAGGGCAGAGTAGACCCTGTTCTCAGGGATCCTCGCAGGTGGAAGTGGGGTGACAGGGCGCCCCTCAGGTTCTCCTGCGTATTCTATAAAATGATTCGATATAACCTTGGTGGGGGGGGGGCGGGGTCAAGCCTGTGTCTTCTCTTACTTTGCTTTTCCCATTATGCTTTTGGTTTGTGCTGAGGGTTGGCAGGAACCGGCCCCTGTGCTTCCTGGAGGTGCGTCACAGGACCCAGCTCACATCCTCCTTCAGGTCTCCTTAGGACATCCGGACTGGGGAGAGGGCCCGACACGGCTGGTCTCTTGCTTGAACAACACCACCTCCAGGCCCATGGCCGAGGCTCAGGACGCTAGGCAATGATGTTCTTTTGGCTCACAGGTAACCATTCCCAAGTAAAGCCCTTCTCAGAGACTGGAGGCTTGTCAACTTGTTCTGGAACCAGCTGGGAGCATTCCTGACCCTGCCTGGTAGGTATGCCCTCTTCTGCTCGATTAGCTTCTGGTTTGGGGCTCGACGGGAGCGGAGTGAGACACAACCATGGTAACTAACAGGCAACTAACTCCAACCCCAGTTGCTAACTGCTAGGTGAGGCTTGCCCTGCCGGAAGCTCCTTCTGAACTTGCCCCGGAGAGTCTGGAAAGGTGCCATGGACGGCAGAGGACCCACTCACTGGGCTTGTGCTCGGGTCCTGGGACCTTGAGCAGGTGCCGGAGGAGAAACACCTGCTTCCTGGCTCAGCCTGCTGCCCTGCTGTGTGATCCCGGGCAAGTGCCCTCCCGGGTCTCTTAGGCTTCCCACCTGAGAGTGGCATGCCCTGGAGCCTCGTGAGAATAAGGGGTAAAGCTTGTGAAACACATTTCGTAAGTCACGTGCAAACAGCAGGGGGTCCCTCCTTTACTGTTCATTCCCACAGGGCTGTGTTTTTGTGGGTGCTGGAGTGAGGGAAGCTGGATGACATCATAAAAACCTTTCTCTTATGGTAATTTTCAAATACCAGTGAAAATAGGCAGACTGGAATAATGATTTTTTAAGTCCTTGTTGCCTGCTAAAAACATTTGGTCCATCTTGTTTCATTCATAAGTCAAGTTTATCGAGGTGTAATTTACCTACAGAGTGCACCTAAATGTACTTTTTGACAAATTTAGACAAATTTAGACATTCTTGTGCATTACCACAGATACTTAACATTTTTGTCACTTCCTGAAGTTCCCGTGTGCCCCTTCGCAAGCCACCGTCCATCCCCATGGTCCCAGGGGCTGAGGCAGACCCTCCAGGGGACACGTGGTCTCCTGCTCTCATCGGCAAGGCTGACGGTGCCTTCTCCCCACTGGAGCTGCAAACCTTGAGGGGGCGATGTTGCTCTTTCCTTGGTAAGCAATCAACTCAGCTTCACCTTTCTCGGCAGGCTCCGTGGGTGACGTTTGGGAGCTGGCTTTCAACGCCGGGTGCCACTTAAGCCCGCCTTTGGTTTTCCAGACTTTTTTGATTTCTTGTTGGCTCCCGTGGTCTATATTTTTCTGGCTCTGTAGTTTCTCCAGGTTGATTTTAGGGGCAGCAGCGTCAGCAGTTACCGTTTGCCATCTCACCGTGACTTTCCTTCTGATTCCGTCGAAGGGAGCTCACGTTGTTACCGGGTAGATGGTCAAGGCCGGCGCGACAGGCTCTGATGTTGTACGCGACCAGTTTCTGGGTTTGTTGAAGCAAATCCCCGCCCATTTACGTTTTCCTGTGCTTGACCATGAAATCCAACGAATTTTGATCAGCAGTTCAGTTTCGATCAGGAGGGAAACCTGTCAATTGAGTGACTAAAACCCAATGGTGACATAGTAATGGAATCATAATGCCCTCTTAATTATTCCTGCTCTCTGTGACTATTTTTAAAATATAATGTCTGCTGGCGGTGAGTAATGACATACCAGTAATGTTTCAGTGGTTTAAGCATTTTCTTATTTTCTAATTCTAGGTGTCTGGTTAGTGAAACGGGCATTTCTATTCACATACAGTAAAACATCCAAGTACTTCACAAAAATTAAATACGGTATTAAAGTCAGCTTATAATTACTGCCTACGACAGAACCAGCAACACCACTCCCACGAGAGCTCCGGGCTGACCTTGGCTGCCCCAGCCGTGCGGAAGAGACAAGGGCACACGCGGGATTTGGAGCCAGACAGGCCCACGTTCAAGTTCCACCTGTGTCACTCACTGGGTGAGGTGTAGATCAAGGCTGCGACTGTCCTGGTCCTTGATTTCCTCAGACGGAATGAAAGTATTTGCATTGCATAGAGTCGTTCGGAGGATGTTTGCTCCTGTCATTCGCTTGACTGAAGTAATTGTCCGTTTAACTTTTCCAAGTTATCAGGTCGTACTCCACACCTCCAAGGGTGTGGATGTCTTTCCTCACCCAGTTTATTCCATAATGTAGAAAGAGGAACAGCTCCTTCAAAACAGAAGGCGGGGTATTTGTTCATAAAAATAAAAAATGACCACAGTGGGGAATGGTAGGCGGAGCCTGAGAACAGGTCCTCAACCCCGCAGGAAGGCACAGCCTGAGTGTGAGTGGGTGCTAACTTGGCAGACATGGGTGTGGATCTAGACAGAGGAGGAGCTTGGCGGCAAAGCTTAGAACTGCAGGTAGAGGGAGGCATTGCCCGGGTTGGGGGCGGGCAGCTCTGACTGAGGGCGGGCGACTATGAGCCTGGCCCTTCCCACCCCATCCTCTATAGGCTCCCCCTGCAGGGCTGCCCCACAGCAGAACATGGGCTCACAGGGTCCAAATTCACAGTCTCCAAAGTGGGGGTACACGGGGTGGCTCACTGGGGCATGGGACAAATGTGACAGCCCCCATTTCTATTTAGCTTCATCTTGGTTTTTTGCAGGGGTGGGCTTTGTTTGTTTTTTGTTTTTTTTTTAGACAGAGGGGAATGCAGTGAGAAAGAGAGGGAGAGAAACATCAATGTGTGGTTGCCTTTTGCGTGCCCCCCTACTGGGGACCTGGCCCACAACCCAGGCATGTGCCCTGACTGGGAATCCAACGGGCAACCCTTTGGTTTGCAGGCTGACAGTCCACTGAGGTACCCCAGCTGGGGCTAGTTTCACCTTGTTCTGATGTTCTATTCTTGGTTTACTTGTTATGTTGTGTGTATAATGTGGTAGTTCAATCATCTTCACCACTTGTAAAATTTATGAAAAATAAAGGTGCATGTTCACACTCTAAATATAAAAATAAACCAATGGGACAAAATGCGGGCCGGAACACAGACCAGGCAAACACAGAAACTTGATTTATGATAAGACGAGGCAGCGCAGCCTAGAGTGGGGGTCACTGCTGAGGTCAAAATAGCCTCATAGGGAAAAAATGAAAGAGAACCTTTCCTCGTGCCATTTACAAAAATCAATTCCAGGCAGATTAAAGACCTAGCTATGCAATTTTACTACTTTAAGAAGATAATGTTTTGTTTTTTAAAAAAATATTTATTGATTGATTAGAGAGAGGGGAAGGGAAGGAGGAAGAGAAGGAGAGAAACATCAGTGTGAGAAACATCGATCAGCTGCTCTCATACACACCCCGACCGGGGACTGAACCCACATCCCAGGCATGTGCCCTGACCAGGGATTGAACCAACAGCCTTTCGCTTTGTGGAACGGCAAAAGCCACACAAGTCAGGGCAGAAGATAATGTTTATCTTTACGACTTGTAGTTAAGTGAGAAGTTCTTAAATGAGACACAAAGAAGTGCAGATCATAAAGGTAAAGGGGGGTAAATCTGATAACATTGAAAGTAAGAATTTTTATTCATTAAAGAGACAGGAAGAGGATCCACAAATCTGTCCATTGTTGGGGGAACTGTAAATTGGGACAAGCGGTCAGAATACAATGGGGCATTATTATCTATGACGCAAAAGAGGCCAAGACTCAGCACAGCTGCGGTTCCCAGAATATGCTCTAGAGAAAGTCTCATGGAGAATGCTCGTAGCTGCGCTGCTCCCCGTGGCATACAGAACTGGAAACAACCTGAGTGTGCATCGGCAGGAAGAGGGATAAGTCAGCTCCTGGTGTATTCAGACAACGGAGTGCAATATAGAAGGGGAAGCAAATGAATTTCGGGAATGTATGGTTGGGCCCCAAAAATGCAGTAGAAAGGATCAGTCTCTCGTCATGCTATTAATGCAAAGTCCAAAATATGCAAAACAATATACATTTTCAGGGGTGCAGTCATGGTAAAACTATGTTGCACCACAAGGAAATGTAAACACACAATTCATGATAGGTGTGGGGAGGGGGTGACGGGAAGATCGTATGTGGCTGTGCAGGCGCTGGCCAAGTTCAGGCCCTTAAGGTGGGCTGTGGGTATGTGGGTATTTGCAACATGGATGGTCTTTACAGCCTACACACTGGTTATAAACATTCTTCTTTATCTATTTATATCTATGAACATCTAAATCTACTCCGTAAAGACCATGGTGCCAACACTGTGGGTTTGCAAGGGAGCACAGTTGTTGCCTGTTCTTGGTCAGTCCTGCCTGCACCCGGTAGCTCGCTGGGAGGCTGCGGTCGCTAACCAGGGTCCCCTCTCGACAGTCCTGACCCCTGCCCATGGTGCTGGGTGCACTCTGAATACCTGGAGCGAGGATGGGATGGTGCCGAGGACCACAGCACAGAGGAAGTCAGAAAGCGGGCCCTCCCGCAAGGCACCCGGTCCTTTCTGCGGTGACCTCAGAAGCAAGGAGTTGTCTCTGCCCTTCTAGAACCCACCTGACCCATTTCTGTCTAAGAGTAGCTCAGCCAGGCCAACACCCGGCCTGCCTGTCCCTGGGAGATGCCTCACCCAAGGAATCAATCCCTGGAAACCATGCTCTGTGAGGAGGAGATAAGAATGGGATGCAGCAAGTTGATGCACCATCATTCTGCTTTACCTATGGTTGTCAAGGTTACCAGAGCTTCGTGTTTCTTAGTAACCACTCCTCCCAAAATAGCTTCCGTTGGTGCCAGCCGGCGAACCTCATCCTGCATCATGGTCATTTACAGCGGTCCCTCATCTCACCTTCCCCGGTGCTGGAGGAAGAGCTAAAATCCCCATTTTTCAGTTGAGAAAAGAGCCCGGAGGGGTTAGGTGACTTGCCCAAAGCCAGATGACTCACAGGTGCCAGAAGTGAATGGAAAACCCAGATTTTCTGAGGTCATTGAAGAGAATTCTCCTTGTGCCCAGCGGTCGCCTCATCACTGAGGGTTTGCTATGCCGCAGGGGACGAGGGGCCGATGGGCACTCAGCTTCGAAGGTCTGGTGTGTTGGGCTTAGAAGCCTATACTGCCACTGCCCTGACGTCTTCCTCACCAACAGAACCCCAACCTTCTTCATCTGTAGAGGGCTCTAGGCCTCCCACGGTCCCCTGCGCCAGGGGTAAAGGTTGATGAGCTGTGGTGATAGTTCTAGTCATTGCGTTAGTAACGGTTTGAAAATGGAATGGGACCCAGCCCTGGCCGGTGGCAGTGGGTGAGTCTGCAGGGGAGTGGTTCTGGGAGAGGCATCTCTAAGAAAAGATATACAGGGAGAAAGGCCCCTCCTCCGTGACTGGGGCGCTGTCGCACGTGATATAGCCTCTTCGTTGACCTCGTGAGGGTACGCTGCGGATGATGTCTGAGTGGAAGGGTGGTCTAGCGTGGAGAGGCCACGTCTCCCTCTAAACCAGACCCTTCCTATTGGGTCCCCTTCGGTTGCGCCTGTGTCCTCTTGCTCTGTGGTACACTCTCTTCAGGTGTGTCCTTCCAACCCTATTGGGCCGTGAGTTCCCTGGGCGTTTGCCGCTCACCCTCCCCCACCCCTCAGTCCAGTGGCAGAGGAGGCGGTAAGGACATCACTGAGCTTGGAGCCGGTTCTCTTGTCTCAGTGACCTCTGGTGGGAGGTATCTGTACCCCACCGAGGGGGGACTCCTCGGTGACTGCACAAGGTCCCCAGGTTGGGCCTTATAGCTGAAGTACAATATTGTCCTCCTCGACATCTAGAGGGTAGGCTCATTTTGGAAACTCTTTCAAATGAAAATCCTTCACAGTCTAGACAATGGTCTTAGGATTTGGAAGAAGTTTTGCTAATGGGCTCATAGAAAGAACTACCACTCCACTCGCTCGCTCCACTGCTGTTAAGTGCCTCCCGGTTACACGTCCGCACAGCGCAGCGGAGTGAACTCACACCCACAGGGAGCTGTGCTGACTGTGGCGGGAGGGGTCCGGCCCAGCCAGGCAGAGGCCAATGGGGGAATGAGAGTCTGCCTGGTCATTTGCGTGGGAAGGGAAGGAGACTGAAGGGGTGGGGGGTAGAAAGCAGGGTGAGGTCGAGAATCACTCATTTGGGTCCCCGTATGCCAGGTGAAAGACCAGGGACTTAATCTGGCCTGCAGGCCCTGGGAAGACGTTGAACGGATTCAGGCATGACACAAACATAGTGCTGTTGAGACTGTGGCAGGACAGGTGGGTTGAGGCGTGACTCAGGGGGAGGCAGCAGTAGGTGTCTATGTGAGAGCTGCGGGGGGTAGATGGGCGCCCTGCCTGGCGTGAGGAAGGGGCAGTCCCCTGCCTGGGAGAGAAAAGAGTACCGGACGCAGGGCCAGCACGCACAGGTCCTCGTCCTGGTCTGGCCTCTTAGTTGACAACACCTTGGTGACGTCATTTCTCTGTCTGTGGGTTCTGTCTTTTCAGTGCAAAGAAAATGGAGAGACGCCGGGTTCCCCACCACCTGGTTCTCTGTCCCATATGCACGAGACAGACTTGGGGCAATCTGAAAGGGTCATGGCCTCGGACCGGATGTGGGGGCAGCACAATGGCTCGAAGATGCCTCCTTTTCCGTAAGGCAGAGGAGGGGGTCGCTCGGGAGGAGCAGAGACAGCGCAATCTCTCAGTGACCTTGCAGGCCAAGGGCTCTCACTAACGACTTTCCGCCAGGTCCACAGGTGCTTAGAACTCAGGAATGCTTGCGTCTGCCATGGCTTGTTTTTGTAGTGCTTCTTGACTTTTTTTTTTTTCCCCTTGATTCCCAAGCGTGCATCAGAGTTAATGAAGCAGCTCTATGATTAAACCACTTAGAAATTTAGAAGACAATGTGCTTGGGTTTGAATGGCATAGTTAGAGATTGCGGGAAAAACATCTGTAAGAGAATGACATACAAATCTTGTGTATCACCCCCTTGTACCACATCCCTGAAAAAAATAAGTTCACTCAAAGCGCTCAGAAATGTGCTACTTTGTGAGTTTTGGTAAAAAGCAGAAGCATTTCTATTTCCAGCGGAGCAGCCTGTGAAACACTTCAAAGTGCAGCTCTGAACTCGGGTTCTAGTTCCGCGCAGCTGAGCAGGCTGGGGTCCTCGTCGCTGTTGGAGAAGTGAGTGACGCAGCTGAAAGCCACCAGCACTTGCTCTGGTAGAACCCTCCCCTGCTAAGATGCTGGGGCGCCATTCTATTCCTTGCGGTGAATCATTGAATACATTTTAAGGTTTATTTTTGTTGATGGAGAAGTGGAGGCTTTAGGATGCGGAAAGGACTGCGGCGGGGCACTTAGCTGGGCGGAGTCGGGGCGAGCAGATGGAGGCTGTGTGGGGTGAACTTGGCCTCCCAGCCCTATGTCCTGCCTGCGGACACACAGTGGGCGCCCTTGACCTCGGCATCAACCCACACGTGTGCAGTTCAGTGTTTTGCAAGGTTCATCTCAGAAATTACTTCACGGGCTTTCAGGTCCCTCTTGGAAACAGGTACAGATAGTTTCCTTCAAAGGGCACACATCGTTTGCACACTTGGAGTCAGGGAGAATTTGAGTCGTGCCCAGATTCAAACCTGTCTAGACGCTGTGCCAACCTAGGCACACGTATGCGTGTGTGAGTAAGGTGCCGGGCATGGGACCAGGAGGCCGCTGAGAAAGGTGGTGAGAGCACGGGACTGGGCCCAAGAAGATCTGAGGTCAAACCTTGGCTTGGTCACTTACTACTCACTTGACCTTGGGCGAGTGAATTAGCCTCTCTGAGCCTTCTTTTCCTCGTCTCTAAATGGAAGTGCCTGCTGCACCTTCTTCTCAGGGGTGTTGTGGGGCACCCGTGGGATGTGGGACGTGAGAGCGCTTTGTCGATGAGGCAGCACCTGGTGAAGGCACTAACTTGAGTTTTCCAGCAAACCTGCAGTGCCCCAGGAGGGTGCGATCAGAGCGCCAGAGGACCCTGAGGCCATGCCACCTGTTCTTGCTGGGCCTGCACACAAGCCACCCTCCCATCCCATGGCCTGCTTTGCGGCGCAACTTAGTGGACATCTGACAAAATGCAGTGGGCCTCAAGGGGGCTTTGGCCAGTGGCCTCTGGTCTCAGCCCCTGCCCAGCGCGTGGCCCAGGGTCTCTGTCAATGAAACGGTGGAGTTGGGTGGTGGCCGGTAGACGCCTAGATGAACAAGAAAGAAGGAAAATACCCTCTCGTCCCTCCCTCTTCCCCTCCCCATGACTCCTCCTCCCTACTGTGGTGCTCTTTCTCTCTCCGGTTGGCAAGCTGTCCATAGAGCTCTAATCATTTAATGGTCATTTTGCTTTCCATTGTTTGCCATGAGTTGACTCACTTATTGAAGAACACGCATTCCAACGTACTTCCTCACTTTGTACTTGGACGTGAGAACCTTGGTTTTCATGTCAGAAGACCAGGGATAGAGCTATGCATGTCAGGGGGCCCCCTGAATCTCAGTGTCCCAGTCTGGAAAGTTGGGGACGTGGCGCGTTCTCCCCCAGTGCTCTGGCACAGACCCTGTGTGTGCGAACATTGTGTTAACTGGAAAGGGATGAGGGGTTTGTCCCAGAGCAGATGCCTCCCAGGGAGAACTGGCAGTGCCCTCTGGCGGGGGTGGTGCGGACCAGGTGCTGTCAGCCGATCTTCGGATGGGGAAGAATTGCTTTGAGGGAATCTGGGGGCTCCTGTAGGCACTTGTGCCCTATAAATTCTTTACAGGGCGGTGGAGGCAGCCAGCCCTGGCCCAACGGCAAGTCCCACCGTTCCTCTGTAAACTTGGTGATGTTCTGGGGAGATATGAAAGCCATTTTCCCCCTCAAATATTGAACAATGAGGAAAGAGCCTGTTTCACTCGATGCTGAGCTATTCAGTGTTTGAAACACCTTCTATTAGTCTGCCTGGGCTGCCATAAAATATCATCTGGGGGCTCCAACCACAGAAATGTATTTTCTCACAGCTCTGGAGTCTGGAAGTCAAAGGTCAGGGTGCCAGCAAGGTCAGTTTCTGGGGAGGACCCTTTTCTGGCTTGCAGATGGCTGCCTTCTCGCTGTGCCCTCACACGATGGAGTGAGGGTGCTCGTGTCCCTTCCTTGTCTTATAAAGATACTGGTCTTACTGAGTCAGGGTCCACCTGCATGACCTCATTGAACCTTCTTTACTTCCTCAAAGACCCCATCTCCAATACAGCCACATGGGGTTAGGGTTTTAACACGTGGATTTTGCAGGGACACAGGTGAGCCCACCACAGATCTCAAGTGTCAAGCCTGCAGAAGTGGGAGGAGCTGGTGCTTAGCAGTCAGGCTGACCTGGGTTCAAGGCCCGCCCGCCACCTGGAGCTGAGGGACTTGGGCACGTTTTACCTCTCCCGGCCTCTTTCCTTTTCTGTAAAATGTGGCTAACAGGCCCGGAGCTCCCGGGGCTGGCGCAGGGGTTAGGCAAGGGGATGTCTGTGCAGCACTGAGAACGCCACCGGGTACCGGCATCCTCAGGGACAGTCAGTCCCTTCCTTTTCTGTCCTCTCTTGAAATGCCAGCCCCTGGCATTTCGCTCTTTGCACACTGAAGAGACTGAGCTGTCTTTAGGGTCGGCTCCTTCACCCTAGAACGTAGCGTCTAGGAAAGGCTGCTGGGCTCTGTCCTTGGCGCTAATGAGGGTCACAACATCTGTCAAGGTTATTAAGGTGACCTAAGGTGCCATATGGGGACACACCTGATTCAGTTCTTGGCCAATAGTGATGCTCGATAAATGTTCTTGCCTTGGACTACAGATGAGGCCTGAGTTGGGAGGATGTCGGTCAACAAAGATTTACTGAGCCCCTACTATGTGCCAGGCACTAGGACTATCGCAGTGGAAGACACCATCTCTGCTCTTACGGAACTTTGAGTCTTTGGGGAGAAGGGAGGCATTAATTAGGTGATTACAAAGGCTCATGTGTGTGGTGCTGGGTCCACACCGCCCTCATCTCTGCTGCATGGAAGCCATCCTCCGAGGGCCCCCCCGCAGACCTCACAAGCCCTGTCTGCTCTGGGACAGGGGCCCCAGGTGGGAGGGTGCTGCAGTTCCTGCTCTAAGTCCCTGGCACCTCATCAAATGCCAGCTCAGCCTGTAGCTATGCACGCCCCACCCCCCGACCCATCTGGGTGTCCGCCAGACAGCCACTCCCAGTCTCCGTGCGTCAGAAAGCCACTTATCACCCCATCCTGCTCACAGTGGGGAAGGAGGCGGTTCAGGAGAAGCAAGTTCCCAGGAATGGAGGCCCGTTGGTTGGTACCCTATGCCCAGGGATGGCGGGTGCTCGAAGCCGGACTGGGCCAGGTTGGCAGCTCTCTGCCTCTCCGGCCCAGTTTTGCCAGGGGCTTGCTGCGTGGCACAGAGCAGTTTCGACCCTCTTGGTGGTATGGAGGATTTTGTGGTCTGAAAAAACGCATGGGGTGGATTAGGTTGTGTGAGGCAGCTTGGCTGGGTTGAAACGTCATCCAGTGACAGAAGTTGGGAGACCTCAGCTTCTCGCCCGACTCTGCATGAGTGGGCCTTCATCTTGGCAGGAGGCTTAATGGGGCAGAAATTTGAGCCTGCTGCCTAGAGAGCTTGTCAAAGTCTTTCCTGAATTGTTCTAATAGTCTCTTCTCTTTACCAATAATTAAGAGACAGCAACAAATGGAATTTAAAAAGGAGAAATATAAAGCCTTCGAACTGGCGAGCTCAGTGCATTAGTGAGCCCCACGGTCCTTTGTCGTTCGCTTGGTTTCTCTCTGTAAAGGCCTGTACTCAGGTGTTGAAGCGGAGACTGCTCACTGCCCTTTCCTTTCCAGCAATGGAAGGCCCTGAGCTCTAACCCGGCATATAATCCACCCTGACACACCACACTGTGTTGCCTCCCTTGCAGCTAAATGTCCACATGACTAACTTTTGACCAAGAGGATGTGAGAGGAAGTGGTGCATTCAGTTTCCAAATTATTGTTATTTTTTATCCTCACTCAAGGACATTTTTCATTGCTTTTAGAGGAAGGGAAAAGGAGAGAGAAGGAGAGGGAGTGGAACATCGATGTGTGAGAGAAACATTGATTGGTCGCCTCTCTTATGCACCCTGACCGGGACTGAGCCAGCAACCTTTCTGTTTATGGGATGACACTCCAACCAACGGAGCCACACTAGCCAGGGCCAAAATTATTTTAAGTACAGAAATTGCTGGCCCTGCTCATTCCTTCCAGCTTTCCTGGGCTGACATGTGGAGTGGTTTGGAGGAGCGAGCGACTGTCATGTAAGGAGATGGCAGCCTAGGAGGTGGCAAAACAATAAGACAAAAGAAACTTGGGTCCCTAAATGACATTATCAAGTGGAGACACCTGCCAACCTTGGCCCGGTGCCCACATTCAGACTGCTCTGTGAAAGAGAAACACGCTTCTATTTTAAACCACGGTGTTTGGGAGCTTCTGACACAGCGCTTTAGCCTAACCCCTAAGTAATAGATATGTCAGCCACAATAAGCCAAGGTCAGGCATCTTAAGTATCAGTAACATGGCGGTTCTACGCTGGACGTTGTCTAGATGTATTTATTGCTAACCCTAATACCACGTAGATTGCTAAGACTTTATTAGATATTATAGGAGATGCATTCTTCCCATCTTGCTTATAATTTTGAATGCCTTTTAATTTCAAAACCCAAGTATATGCCAGGTAGACCTTCTGGAAGCTATCACTCTTGATGGGTTTGAGTGCTTATTTATATTAGGCAGTGAAAATTCTATAATCCAGTGGGTTTCCTTTATTCTTTTGACTTCCAGGAAAATTAGAGCCGGGTATATTTATGCTCATCACAGTGAGACTACTACCAGAGGTTTCTTTTTTGTTGTTTCTTCCCCTGCATCTGCCTAACTTTTCGTTTGTTCGGGGACCTAGTGCGCCCGCTATTGCACCCCTTGGTGCTGGACCCATCCGCATCCTGTCCTCTTTCCTTGTGACTCAGCCTAAGTGTTTTCTCTCTGTGCTGACAGCCTTCCCCTTCTGCACTTCTATTGGAGCGTCTGTCGCACTGAATTTGCTCTAACTGGTCGACGTCGCCGCTCGAGTGTGAGCCTGCTGTGACCCTTCCTGCTAACTGTCCTCTTTATAGGTAAGGGTGAATCTGTCCAAGACCGATCCCTTGTAAGCTGGGCTCTTGCAGGGCTCCAAGAGCTTGAGGCAATCCGCTCTGGCAGGTTCCGGCGTGGCCACATCTCAGGAGCTGGAATCACAGGGCTCCAACCCCGGCCCCTGATAACGACACCGGATGGGCTGGTGGCCTCCTCACCGTGGATGCAGAAAAGACTGGGCTGAGTCAGAGTCAAAGAGATGTCATACAGATGTTGGATCCAAGCCTTTGATAGTCTAGAGGAGGAGCTGGTCCCATCCCCTCTATCCATGCAGCTAAAAAGCCTCACGGCCCAAGGGTGAGGGTCCGTGCCTCTCCCAGATCCTGATGCCCACCTGCTACTGCTGCATGAGATGAGTCCCCTCAATGAACAGGCTCCAGGGGACCAGGTACATGTGCTGTCTGGCTGTTCTTTCCACTTATTTGACACCCCTGAGATCCATTCTACTTCCTTTCGGTCATAGAACCTAATGAGTTTTTTTGGAACATGTGGTTGTTCCAAACCGGAAACAATTTTCCCCGGCAACCCGTGCAGCCCGTACAGCCCTATGACTAAGAGTTCATCTGTAGGGGGTGGACAGAAGTGATGTGTGCAGTTTCCAGATCCCATTTTTTTATTAGGGAATGGCATGCCGTGGTGCCTGCCATTCCCGGTCCCCCACCCAGGCCCCCCGCTGGCTGATACACCACAGAGTGTAGGATGGGGCAGCATTTGGGTCCGGGTTGTCTGTCTCCAGAGGGGCTTTTTGTACTTCAGGACCCATCAGAGCAAAAAGCTGCAGAAACACACCATCTGGTGTGTCCCAGCTCCTGTCTGTCACACCGGCACCCGTGTCACCTCGCAGCCTCTGGGTGCTGGGGTGCGGGCGGTGTTTTCACACATATGGAGTTGGTTTGCAGAGAGCACCCAAAATAGGCCACACGGCTGTAAACAAGCTTCCTTCTCGCTCCTCGACTTCCCCCCACCTGAGCTTCCAGTTCCGCACACAGCTTCCGCCTCACGCTTTCCATTTTGTTGCTCCCAGGGAGAAAATTAGGGGAAATCTATAATTTTCTCAGTGGTCAAAGACATGGATTCCAGTTCAGGGTTTGCCGCCAACCTGCTGTGTGGCCTTTAGCAAGCTCTTTAACTGTATCCGTTTTAACATTTATAAAATGAAACAATAAAGCAGGAGGCCTGCCTCACCCTCTCTGGGCTGTGGCGAGGGGCACGGCAGAGACAGAGAAGGTAACCCCAACACTACTTTCCCCGTCTGTCCTTTGTCCCAGGGAAGAGAGGCAGCAGTTCTGGAGGTTCCTGGTCAGGTGCCGTGTCCCCGGTGTGTCACGTGAGTGTGGTAGATGTCTTTATTTATAGCTCTCTCTGTACAAAAACATGGTCTTTAGTCAGGTATTAATCAGAAGAAATGAGTACAGATGACGCTTCCTTTCTCTTTTAACGACAAACTTTTGCAAAAAAAAAAAAAAAAAGGAAACATTCTCTGAATATGGTCATAATAATAAAGTCAGGTTGATTGAGATATAATGGAAATCGTAAAATTTAGGTGTGTGGTTTTGTGGATTGGCTGATGTGTAGAGTTGTGTAAACACCATTAGAGCCCAGGCAGAATGTCTGCAATGTCCCCCAATGTCCCCTCTTGTCCCCTTTGAAGTCAGTCACTCTTCCTACTCCCTCAACCTCTGATTAGATTTCTGTCTGTACACTTTTGCCTTTTTTCCTGGACGGCAGCATACAAACGAAATCATGCAGGAGCTCTTTGTGTCTGCGAAGAGCTCTTTCTAAATCAAGTCACGTTCTAAGGTGTTGGGGTTTATCTAGGACTTCAGCCTCTCTTATTTGGAGGACACAAGTGAATACAACACACATCCCTCAGAGTTAGGGCTCCCCAGAGCACAGTGTGGGAAATGCTGCCCCAGCCACCGGACTCCAGGCTTCTACCCACATTTCCATCCCCCCAAATGTGGCCGTTGAAAGAGGCAGTGGTGAGATAGTGCAAGGATGACTGGCTTTGGCGGGGGAGCGGGCGTGTTCTGGGAAACTTAGGCCCAAGTCCTGGCTTTGCCATGTAGTCTCTGTGTGACCTCAGGCAAGTCATGTCACCTTTCCGCATTATTTTTACTACCTGTAAAACTAGAATAATCCAGAATAATTGTCACCTGTCTTAGCCAGCTCCGGTGCGGTAACAAAATACCATAGACTGGGTGACCCACACCACAGAAATTTATTTTCTCACATTTCTGGAACCTGAAAGTTCAAGATCAAGGTGCTGGCTGATTGGGTTTCTGCTGAGGGCTCTCTCCCTGGCTTGCAAACTGCTACTTTCTTGCTGTGCCCCCATGTCGGGGGGGGGAGAGAGAAAGAGAACAAATTCTCTCTGGTGTCTTCTCTTATAAGGCCACTAATTGTATCAGATCAGGAGCCACTCTTATAACCTCATTTAACCTTAATTACTTCCTTAGAAGCTATGCTTCCACGTGTGGCCACACAGGGAGTTCGGGTTTCAACACACGAATTGGGGGAGGAAGAAACACTGAGTCCATAACATCATATGTTTCAATGTTATCAGGAGGGTTAAATTAGACCCTTGATATAGCCATTAAGGCAAGTTCTTGGGAAAGTTATGCCCCCTATAAAATATCACTACCCTCCATAGAAGTTTATTTCTCTCCTGTGTTTGGAACTTTATAACACCTGAGCCTATATCCTAAATAATACACAGGCATAGCTGAGAAAGGAACACACCAATATTGTCACAGGAAGAAGCGGAGGCTGCTGTTGACTTGGGAAATGCCAGAAAGACCTTATTTAATGAAACCCTTACTCATGTTCCGTCTGTGTCTAGGTGCTAGAGAAACATGGCTAAGACACCCGCGGGAGCAGGCGAGCAGAGATCTTTGGGCAGGAGAGGACCAGCCGCTTCATTTACACAGAAGAAGGACAAAACCCTTACGCCCGACATCCGAGGGCTTGCCTGATCCGGCCACATTTGTTACATACCAGCCTCCATGTTCAGCCCTGCAGGCTGTTTTAGCCTCACGGTAATGGGTGTCCAAACTTTTGGCGTCTCTGGGCCACACTGGAAGAAGAAGAGTCATCTTGAGCCATGCATTAAAAATGCTGCGACACGTAATCACAAAACAAATCTCATAATTTTTTAAGTAGATTTACGATTTTGTGTTGGGCTGCGTTCACAGCCATCCTGGGCCACATGCGGCCTGTGGCCCGCAGGCTGGACACCGCTGATCATGGTGGGAGAGAGAACGGGGCCTCCCATCTGCTGAACACCGACTGTGGACTCAGAGATCTCACGCACGTGATTGTGTTCAGGTTCATTTCCTTGACTCAGCAGTTTGCGGGCGAGACGTCTGCGGCTCAGGCAGACAAGGCTGCAGGGCGGCGGAGCTCAGCTTGGACCTTGGATTTGTCTGACTTCATGTGCTTTGAAGCTGGTGACCCAGCCGCAATTTTCAATAGACGGCTGGGGGTGGGGTTTACATCAGTTACGCCCCTGTGTGTGCGAGGACCTCATCCGAGCTGTTTAGACCTTCTCCTCAGCAGCATCTGGTGCAGGTGGGACAGTGATGGGTGGGCAGGTGGGTGGACAAAGCGGTTGGCATCCTCCACAGGAGAGTCCTGCCAGCAGCCTTCACCTCCCGCCCCAGGAGTCCTGGGCCACAGGCTGGGACCATAGCTGTAAGTTTTTGATCTTCTTACTGTTTTATGTGCAAAAGAAAGTAAGGAGAGAAGAAGAGGGCAGTGAGTGGACAGCAGAATGTGTTTCCCCGTTTCCTGCAGTCCTGGATCAGGGCCGCCCTGTCCCGGCGTCTCAGCCTTGCGCCTGCCCTCCTGGGGTCTGGCCCATTGGCTTTCTTGTGTCTTCTGGCTGGGGTTGGAAAGGGCTTAGCACCTGTGGTCTGAAAACTGTCACAGAGAAGTCCCTTCGGGAACCTACAAGGCTGCCTAGGAGAGAGGTGGACTTTTCAGCCTGTGTCCTGGTTGCAGGGACCTGGGTGTTTATCCGTGATCGTTGAAGTCAATTTACCCCAGGAGACAGGGCATAGAGTGTTCCAGAGCTCAAATGGAGTGATTTTTGCAAAAGTCAGACACTGGGTAAATCCACAGTGCTCCCGTTTTTAAACCATCAAAATCAAGGTCTATTTGTTAAGCTGCTTATTGGGTACAGACCAGCTGCCAAGACTACAAAGAAAACCTTCGTTCCTGGCTCCTGCGATGGCTTTGAGAGGCCAACCTTCCTTCTCGCTCCCTCCCGAGAACACCCAGTGGCTTAACCCTTTGTTTCTGCCTTCCCAGCTTTGCAGTCTTTGCCTTGGGCATTTCTCAGGGCTGCAGTGAGCTGGGCGAGGGGGTGACAGCCATATTAAAGATTAAGCATCTCTGCCTGAGGGCTTATCTCTCCGTTGGTGCTGTATTATTTAACTCTTGCTTTGCAAATTAGTTTTTCACACATTTACACACTCTTTTCCCAAGGGGACTGCCCCAGCTTGAGGGCAGGGGTCATTTCCTACTAGGCTCTCACTGGCTTGCACACGTGTTCAATGAATGCCTGTGGTGTTAGGCTGCGTGTGTACACATGCCTGCTGTTGTCATGTGTGCACTGTTACCGGGGATGGAAGAGCTAAGGAGCCCACCCCAGGGAGGCTGTCAGCAGAGTTTTTAAGCCCAGCTGCTTGGGGGGTGGTGGGGGTGGTTGATAACAGGACAAACTCAGCAATTATCATCTAAGGGACCTTTTGTAATGGGGGAGGCTTTTAGGGAATCAGCCCAGATGACATTTTCTTCTAACGCCCCAAATCCTGGGGGTGGCTGTTCAGAGAAATAGTGGCACCTATTTGCATGGTGGGGAGCTGTCCCTTCAGACGTTTATTCCAGGGCAGAGAAAGACGGGGTCACAGGGGAGAAGAGAATCAGCCAGTGGAAGACAGATGCAGACAAGGGCACGGACTCTTCTCCATCATGTCTCAGCTCGGGGCCAGGGCAGGGTCCTTGTGGGTCTTCCTGAGATTAAGAAGGAGGTTTTCACTTAATACAGAAAAGACTGGAAAGTGAAAGCAAAAGGAAGTGACATCCCAGTTACAGTGGGGAGAGGTCAGCTGCAGGAGAGGGCAGGCTGCCCTCACGCCTTGGGAAGTCCTGCTCATTCTGCGGTGTCGTGGGGTTCAGAACGAGTCACCCCAAGATGTGCATCTGTGGTATGTGGATTGTTTTGAGCTAAAAGCAACCAAGACCCTGTGGGCTCAAGAGAAACTCATGTCCCCACCCCCAACTCCCCAACTACTTAGAAGAAGTCCCATAATAAAAGATTATAAGAGAGAACCTCTTTTAACCAATCTATAGGGCAGGGCAAACTTCTATTTACTACACACTTGCTCTTCTTATCATCCTGATCTGACTCCGAGGTCCCCAAGGCACCTCACCTCCTCCCTGGCTCCAATGGCACACACACCCACGCTCCCTGTCTCCAGCCTCACGCACATGTGGGGTCTCAGGCCCTCTCACGTATGCAGGGTTCCCATACATATGTATGATTAAACTTGGTTATTTTTCTCTTATTAACCTGTCTCATGTCTATCTGATTATTAGGCAACCGAAAGAACCTAGGAGGGCAGAGGAATCCCCGCCAGTGCAGGCCATCGTGTCCCAACGGCCCCTTTGGTCATCTGCCTAGGTCTGTGCTTGGGTGAGAAGAACCTCAGGCGTCGCTCACCAAGTGGACCCTCCAACATCCTCCAGGCCGAGGTCCTCTGAGGCTGCCCGCCCACCCCTGGCGTGCAAGTTGTACCCTTGGAACTTGAATTTCCCAGAATTAGGCTCATTTACATATTCATGTCAGACCATATGCCCCCAGTTTTTGTTCACAATACATGGTCGTCTTAGGATGGCCCCCCAAGTCCTCGCCCCCGGGGCACTACCCCGTTCTCTGAACGCACCAACCCCTCCCCACACGCTTGCACTTCCAGATGAAAAGTGTTCCCCTCCCAGACCTGCTCGTTCGTTTCCCACTCATCCTTTACGGTTCCACGTCACCTTTCTGAACTGGTTTTTCTTACTTTGCAAAACTAGAATAATTTTCATATGCTTTAGTCTGCTCTGGCTGAGATTACAAAGGACGGGGTGGCTTAAACAATGCAAACTGATTTTCTCACAGTTCGGAGGCTGGAAGTCCAAGGTCAAGGTTCTGGCCGATTCGGTTCCCGGCAAGGGTCCCCCTCCTGGCTTGCAGATGGCCTTTCCTCCGTGCTCAGGCGGGGAGAGAGAGAGACTATAAAGAGAGCCTCTCTTTGGTGTCTCTCCTTATAAGGCACTAATCCTATTGGATTAGGGTTCCCTCCTTACGCCCTCATTTAACCTTCATCACTTTCTCGGAGGCCCCCATCTCCAAGCACAGGCACACGGGCGGGTAGAGCTCCACCATACTGATTTGGGGGGACACATTCCATCCGTAACACTGGGTTCATAGTTGGTGTTTCAGAGCCAAGGAGCCCCTAAGGGCAAAATGCCAGGAAGCAGAGATTCTCACTTGATAGGTGGAAAAACTGAGTTCCTGATGGGGAAATGACCCAGCAAGTGAGAGATGCAACCAGGTGTGTCCGCCTTATCTTTACTCTCAGAGGCCAGCGCTCGGGGCACAGTAGCTAACGTGTAGGGACATCAGGGAAACTCTCAGGATGCCCTCGTTTGTGTGGTAAGTGTCCACCGCAGTCTGGGTGGAGAGGGCCAAGGCAGGTGTCAAATGTCACCCGAGTACAAGTTGACAGTTCCTCAGGGTCAGATATATGTTGGAATCAGATTTCTTTTCAAAGTTATGAAAATTAACACAGCCTAGACTCCACACACCGAACAGCGCCTGTGGGAGGCCCCAAGGTCGGGGAGCACCCTGCAATCAAACGCACACACATTTCTGGGGAGAAGTCTGAGCACTGGCACATCAAGTGGGATAGCTAAAGATGGCACCTCGGGTCAGGGCCAGCACTGCCCCCGGATGAGAGCACACGGGCCTCCGAATGGCCCCCTGGGCATCGTGTGGCAGAACGACACAACAGACCTGACTCTGGTGGGAGGAGGAGGAAAAATAGCACACGGGGAGGGGGAGAGCAGGTGTGTCTGGTGCCTTCTTCCCACAGCCTGCTCCTCAGCTGTTTCATATGCTCCAGAGACACAAGGACAGCCTGGCGCTTTGCTGAGGGTGGGGGGCCCCAGCCACGGCTCTCACCATAAAGACACTCCAGCGATTTCCCACCAGCTGTCTGCCGAGCCGGAAATGGCCTCCCTCTCCCCTGGCTGAAGTTGTGCAGATGTTTCTCTCCCATCAAGGGTATAGTTAGTACCTGTCAAAGCAGGGGGCCCGGATGGGAGGGGCATTCCACTCTCATCACAACAACCGTTCCTCCAGAAGTCTTGGTTGTCTCGGGAGAACATTTCCAACTCGCCGGGGTGAAAAAGCCATCTCGTACAATGAAGAGGCAGGTGGTGTCTGCCTGGGCTCGTGTCTCTGAGTTTCCGTGTTTGGTTTCAGCCGGTGTGCTGGCAGGCGTCTTGACCAGCTAAGGAAGCTGTCGGTGATGGGCCCCCGCCGCACACAATAAGGCCAAATCTGGGAGGGACCTCTCGCTTTGCTCCTCGGGAGATGATTGGCTAAGTTACTTTACCTCCACCGTTATTTCGTACAAAGCAAAAGAAGGGAAAGATGACCTTAGAAGCCCCATTTATGGTAAGTTATTTTAGGGAGCTCAGCAAACAATTAAATGGATAGCCAGTGGCAAGTGAATAGCTGAGGACTTATGGGACGCTGTCGTGCATGGCACCAGGGTTTTTGTTTCAATTTGGAAGATGCCAGAGATGGCCACACACAGTAGGCTGACGTGGCCGTAACAGTGACAATGTTAAGGGACGCTGGCCGGTGCCATTTCGACTGTGAGACTTTTCACATCCGTCCTCTCCTCTGCAGCTCACTTAATACAGAAAAGTGAGTGTCTGTTCTGATACACCCAATTTACAGACGTACATACCCATGCAGAGGGCTTCAGTGACTTGCACAGAACAGCGGGCGGAGCGGACCTCAGAAGCCATGCATTTCCCGGAGACGGTCCTTCATGTTCCTGCGTTGGGAAGTGGAGGCAGGCATGCTGCCATGAGTCTGACAAGGACACCAGTCATATTGGATTAGGGTCCAGCATAATTCATAATTCATCTTAAATTGATTACATCGGTGGAGACACTCCTCTGAAATAAGGTGGAGTGGTATTTGGTCTTGGCCTCTGCTGCTGGCCTGGGGCTCCTCCCACCACCCCTGCAGTTTCCTAAGCCAGGACATTCATACAGGTAGCTTGTTATGTTAATGAGGTAACAGAACGAGCCCCCTTTTGGGGGCTGGTCTCCCCTCCAGAACCAACATGTGATTCAAAGTTTGGAACTTCCACTCCCACCCCAGGCCCCCTGTGCGGAAAGGGGCTGAAGATTAAATCGGTCACCAATTGCCAAAGATTTCATTGATCACACCTCTGTAATGAGGTCTCCATAAGAGCCGGAAGGGACAGGGGTGTAGGTAGGGAGGTGACCACGTGGAGACGTGGGGAGAGTGTCACACCGGAGCGGGCCTGGAAGTTGCACGCCCCTTCCCACGAGCCCCACCCGTGCAACTCTCTGAGTTCTGTCCTTTTATAGTAAACTGGTTACCTGGTAAGTAACATGTTTCTCTGAGTGCTGTGAGCCACTCTAGCAAATTAATCAAACCCAAGGCGGTGACCGTTGAAGCCTCCCATCTGTAGCCTGCAGGTCAGAAGCACAGGGACCGCCCGGACCTGTGACAGGGACCGCCCGGACCTGTGACAGGGACCTGAAGTGAGGCAGCGGGTGGCAGTCTTGTGGGACTGAGCCCTTAACCTGTGGGACCTGATGCTGTCTCTAGGTAGAGAGTGTCAGAATTGAGCTGCACGTAGGTCGCCCAGCTGGTGTTGGAGAATTGCATATTGGTGGGGAGGACATCACCGCCCGCCCCATGTTGGAATTGCAATCAGAACCCTCTCAGTCACGTTCACAAGTACCAGGGTTAGAACTTCAACTCATACTCCAGGATGCGCGATTCATCCCATAACACACTGTTAATTAGGGGGTCTGTGATGCCACCCATGGCCCCATAACCTGCCACACCGCTGTGCCATCCCCAATTTCCACACAGCCTGAGGGCATCCAGAGAAACAAAGCCTGTGTCTCCGATTATCTTCTCGAAGACAGGGGACTATAGAATGCAGTCCCAGATTATGAATCTGTGTTGTCCTTGGCTGTGAGCACTCATGAGATGAGCGTGTTAGCTCTTTCCGGGAATAAGTAGCTCCTTTTAGTCCAGACTCTCTGGAAAACAGAGCTGGAGGCGAGGCGTTTTAGGGAGGAAGAGAGATGTTGCAGGCCCAGAGAAGCAAGGATGGACAAAGGAAGGCAGACAAGAAGGGAGGGAAAGCAAATTCAAAGTGGTGCAAGACCAGGCAGGCCGCCGCCCCTGAAAGATGCAGCAGATTCCAAAGCCCCTCGGAGTCTCTGGAGAAGCCATGCGAATGACTGCATTGCAGCACAATCCGCCCGCGTGTGGGGTTTCCAGGAAGGGCAGGAAATGCATCTGCCCACCCCTTCCCGTCTCCTGTCTCTCATGGTTAAAGGTTGCCCTCTTGGTTAGTAACTCTTCCACAGCTCTGGGTCATGTCGACGAGGCCTCACGGGCAGCCACCAGGGACACCAGAACCCCAAACTCTGCTCTGTCTGAGCCCTGAAGTGGTGGGAGGAGCCAGCGTCTTTTGCTGCGGCCTCGGTGAGCCCAGGCAGCGACTGGGGTAGAGGACAAGTCTGGACAGTAGGGTCGCGGGCCCGCGGCACGCGTGTAGGCCGCGCAGCTTCGGGTTGGGCAGCTTCGGGTGGGCAGCGCCTGTCCAAGCCGCACGCCCAGGGGAGGTGTGGCGGAAGCCGCAGTGAGTGGGGACCCCTGGCTGCCGCCCTGCGAAGGACCCAGAGCTGGAGGCCGGGCCAATCGGGAGGGTCAACTCAGGCTCTGAGTCGGTCTGGGCTGACTCAGGCTCTAAATGACTTGACTCTATTTAGGAAACCCTTCTGTATGTTATTAACACCTCGCTGCCATTAATCTATGGAGATTTTGAAAATGTGAAGTTGATCTCGGGGGCCATCAGAAACACGAGGCTCCAGGTGTGGGCCCTGCCCTGCCATGCCCCCCCCCCCCCAGCTCCTGGCGGGAGCTCCGATGGAAGTCCCCCTCCTGCACCCGGCACCCAGTTTCACACGGGGACAAGCCCTGCCAAGTCGGCGCTCGCCATCCCTTAAACGGACGCAGGGACCTGTACTGGAAAGCCCGAAGAGGCAACAGCCAGGGTGCAGCTGCCCTTATCTGGCTCAAAAGCCAGTGAGATGACTCTTCCTTAAAAAGAGCAGGGACCCAGAGGTGCGCGGTCCTGGTCCCCTGCCAGCAAGGGCCTGTGGCTTCAGCTGCCTGCTCCTGCCCGGCTGGCTGTTTCCCACGCCACTCTCCCAGTGATTCCTGCATGAGAGAAAGTGTAGGGAAGCCCAGTGTGGCTCGCTGCGGAAAACCTTCCACTTGCAGTGCAGGAAAACATTCCCTTCTCTCTGTGTAGTTTCCCTCTCCCCTATCTGCAAAATCCCTCAAAGTTAGAACCTTTGGCATCCATCCATCCACCCATCCACCCATCCATCCACCCATCCACCCCTCTGTCACCTACTGACCATCCATCCATCTATCCATCCATCGTCTATACATTTACTCTCCCTTTCATCATCCGCCCATCTACCCATCCACCCATCCATCGATCTATTCCTCCCATCTACCCACCCCTCTGTCATCTACCCATCACCCCTCTATTTATCCATCCATGCATCATCCATCCCTTCATTTGCCCACCTATTTATCCAGCCCTGATCCCTCTACCCATCCTTCTGTCATTCATCGATCTACCCATCCACCGATCCATCCGTCATCTGCATCCGTCTACCACCACTCTGTCATCTATCCATCCGTTCTCCGTACTCCATCCCTTCATCCTTTTGTTGCTGGGGTTGCCAAGTAAAGACTTGAATTGTAAGAGATCATCTTGGCAAGTGAAGAGGCAGCTGAGACTCAAGGAGGCAAAATGACTTGTTCAAGGTCCCACAGCTAGTACACGGCAGAGGTGGGACTCCAAACTCCGTTCTCTGACTAGAGGGCCAACCTGCCTAGAAAGATATTGTCGTCACGGTCTCAGGGTGTGGAACGGGTTCACTGTCAGGAAGTAGAAAAAGACCTCTTCTTCCTGATAGCTTTCATGTTGTACCACTCTCTGTTCCCTGCATGTCATGAGCTCTCCATCACTAGAAGCATACAAGCTGAGACTGATGCCTGCTTGGAGGGATACATTGCATGAAAGACCTAAATGATCTGAGTTTCCTCCCAGTTCTAAGGTTCTTCCAGGGTCCATCTGTATAATCGCGAGGCCCTATTTGGTTGTCATAACCATACAAGGAAGAAACTTCTACACCCCGAGGGGCTCTTTTGTGTAGCCCACGGTGTGACTAAGGCACAGGGCACTCCCAGGGACACTGAAACCATATGCATTTGATGACTGGCTGCTGATTTGGAGGAAGGCACTGAGCTCATGACATCATAATTATTTGGTTCTCTTGCACTGAAACACCCCACAAATGACAGTAATTATCAAGTCCTGCCTGACATGACATTTTCTTCAAAACATGAGAAGACTTTCCTGAATTTTCTCTCTTTAGTCCCATCCCCCTTCCCTCCCTCTCCCCATCCCACCTCCCACTCTGCTCCCTCCCGCATAGCCGGGGGGCACAACTCTCCGCTTCCCACACCCTGCCCTTCCTCTCCTCATTTGACCCCATATCATCCTACCCCCCTTCCCATTCTCAGGCCAGGAGCAGACATGGAGCTGGTGACATCAAGAGGCAAGCACTTGTCAAACACTTCCCACAGTAGGACCCTGAGGAGCTCCGAGGGAGTGAATACTGGGTGGGGCCAACATCCCCAGCTCTTTGCTGAATTCCACAGGATGGATGGAAATGCTGGCTGTCCCCAAGCCTCAGCCCCCTTGCCTCTGTGCTGTGCTGGGGACCCGCTTCCTACATGGCAGCTCACCTTTTCAGCGAAAAATTCTGGACTTAGATATATAGCATCCATTTTTGACTGGATTGATTGTTTTCTGATTGTGGAGTTTTAAAAGTTCTTCGTACATTAAAAAAAAAAGATTTTATTTACTTATTTTTAGAGAGAGGGGAAGGGAAGGGGAAAGAGAGGGAGAGAAACATGAGTGTGTGGTTGCCTTTTGCGTGCCCCCTGCTGGGGACCTGGCTCACAACCCAGGCATGTGCCCTGACTGGGAATCGAACCGGCGACCCTTTGGTTCACAGGCCGATGCTCAGTCCACTGAGCCACACTGGCCAGGGCAGTTCTTTGTATATTTTAGATAAGAGTTCTTTATCAGATGTGTCTTTTGCAAGTATTTTCTCCCTGCCTGTGACTTGTCTTCTCCTTCTCCTGATGTTGTCTTTCGCAGAACAGATGTTTTTAGTTTTAATAAAATCCAGCTTATTAATTCTTTCTTTCATGGATTGTACCTTTGCTGTTGTATCTAAAAAGTCAATGCCATACCCAAGGTCCCCTAGGTTTCCTCCTCTGTTGTCTTCTAGGAGTTTTGTTGTTTTGAAACTTACATTTAGGGCTCTGATCCGTTTTGAGTTAATTTTGCAAAGGGTATAAAGTCTGTGTCTAGATTCATTTTTCTTGCATTTGGATGTCTGGCTGTTCCAAATCATGTATTGAAAAGACTACCTTTGCTTTATTTTATTGCCTTGTTCCTTTGTCAAAGATCAGTTGGTTATACTTACATGTGTGTATATCTGGACTCTATTCTATCCCATTGTTTATCTGCCTATTTTTTTAGCCACTACCACACTGTCTTGATTACTGTAGCTTTACGGCGAGTCTTAAAGTCTGGTAGGGTCAGCCTTAACTTTGTTCTTCTCCTTCAGTACTGAGTCGGCTATTTTGCCCACTATATAAACTAGAATCAGTTGTCGATATCCACAAGATTGCTTGCTGGGATTTTTTGTTGGAATTGCATTGGATCTATAGATCAAGTCAGGCAGAACTGACATCTTGACAAAACGAGTCTCCCTATCCATGAACGTGGGCTAGCTCTTCATTTAGTTAGTTCTTCTTTGATTTCTTCCACCAGAGTTTGTAGTTTTCCTCATGTAGATCTTACGGCAATTTTGTCAGATTTATACCCAAGTATTTCATTTTGGGAGGAGGTTACTAATGTAATAGTAACATTAATAGCGTACGTTTGAGTTAAGCAAAGGGAGGGTCTCTAGATGAGCCTGGCCTGAGCAGGGAAGCCTCTAACAGGAGGACGCAGACCTTCACTGAGATCAGGGAGGTTCGGCTGCTGGCCTCAAAGAAGGTTAAGTCTCCATGAGCTCTGTAGTTGAAAAGATGAATTCCGCCAGGTGACCAGGGAAGAGGGCCCTGAGCTCCAGGTAAGACCCCAGCCTCAGCCGCGCTTTGAATGAAGCCTGTGAGACCCTGAGCACAGAACCCAGCTAAGCCTCGGCCAGACTCCTGACCCAGGGAAACTGCGACATAACAAACGCTTGTGGTTGTAAGCTGCCGAGCCTGTGGCAGCTCGTGACCCGGCAACCGGGAGCTAAAACGCCGTGTGCAGCACTGACCTTTGGCAAATAAGCCGTTGGGGAATGCAAATATGGGGCTTGCATGGTTTACAAATTTTTACGTTGAGTGTATACATTAATTTTGTAATTAAAGAAAGGAAAATGCTAAAGGGCTTGCTTTTTCAAACAATTTTCTTCTCTTTTTACCCTCCCAGAGTGCTTTAAAAGCAAACTCAAAAGCAAACAGCATCCCACCCCGCTCCTGGGGACTGCTCTACTCCAGACTGTGAGGCCAGTTTTCCAACTGTTTTTCTTTCCCTAACAAAATCAAAGGAGGCTGATTTCAGACCAGAGGGGATCCTGTCCCCCAGCCGCCCTGGCAGCGGCCCTGGCAGCGGCCCTGGTCCGACGGCTCTCACATCTTCCCACACATCTGGGATGTGCGGCGTCTCTGTCAAGTTCTCAGTCCTTCCACCCACTACCGGAGCTGGATGAGTCACCGCTGAGCGGAGCCGGGGAGGCGGAGGTGTGCGGTCGCAGAGGGATCCACCCCCCGGTGGGACTGGCTCCCAGGAAGTCAAAGCCCCTCCCCTCTCCTCCTCCGCCCTGCCCTCTTTCTCTCAGTGCCTTCACATTTTCAGCACCTCGCAGTTCAGAAAGCCTGTTCACGCCCGGTGTTGTATTTGTTCCTTATAATACCTTGTACTAGTTCCATTTTGCAGATGAAAAAAACTGAGGCATGAAAAGAAAAAAAAAAAGCCTGACGTTTCCTGATGATTCAGTTTTACATCCTTCTCCTTTCTATGCGCCCCCCACTCTTTTCCATCCAACCCCCTTGGACCCAGCCGGTCTCCTGCACTTGACTTCCGGCCACACTTTATTCAGGCAGGAGTAGGTGGGCCAAGTCTTCAGGTGCACAGTGAATAATGAAAAGTCAACTTTCGATGGCGTACAGAACCGAATCTTGATGGAAGGTATTTTAAATTCAGCAAAACACAAAGAAAATTGAACTGAACAGAACTGATTATTCCATAAAAAAAGGAACAGACTACGGCTTACATCACTTGTCATCTGGACAAATCACCTAGGTACTCATGTACTGGTTTGTAACTATGCCATAGAGATTAAGCATTCTGTAGCCCAAAAGGTTATTGTTCAACAAATCAAAAAAATACATATTCAATCAAGAACAATACAGCTCAAACCGTCGCTCCCATAAAGCCTGCGTAGACCGCGGGGTTTTTTTCCCTCCCTATTTAAATGAAGAACCCACCTGAGTCATGGCTGCTGCTGCTTCCTGTGTCTGATAGAAGGTTTTACGTTCCCTCATCCCAACCCCCCTGCAATGATGTAAAACACTGTACAAATCTAACAGAAGTCACCCACAAGACTGAATATACCACAGCAAGAAACATCCTATTTTTAGCCAAAAAAGTCCAGACTTTGTTCCCAGTTTAATCCTTCAGGAAATTCTCTGTGGATATATAGGGTCCTGGCTCGAGTTTCTATGCGTCGGTGACCTTCGATGAGAAGGCGGCAGATAGATTTATTTTTAACCTTTGGTATCCCAGCCTAGGCCCTCAC
The DNA here is from genome assembly GCA_004026545.1 of Mormoops blainvillei. Taxonomy (NCBI): domain Eukaryota; kingdom Metazoa; phylum Chordata; class Mammalia; order Chiroptera; family Mormoopidae; genus Mormoops; species Mormoops blainvillei. The sequence continues at coordinate 87,928 of PVJD01004891.1, forward strand.
CAAACCCAGAGGGGGTCTGGGGTCAGATGACAAAGGATCTGTGTCCAGAGCCTCGGAGGAGGGGGAGGCCTTGGGGGGCTTGTCAGGTATGCGGGAAGAAGGGGGATGTCTTAGTTTGCTCCAGCTGCTGTAACAAAATACTTCCGACTTCTGGAAGTCTAAGATTAAGGTGCTGTTAGGGTTTCTGGTGAGGCCTCCTTTCCTGGCTTGCGGAGGGCTACCTCCCTGCAGCATCCTCCCTGCAGCATCCTTTCCCCTGTGACTGTGCGTGGAGAAAGAGAGACCTCTGGTGTCTCTTCTTATAAGGACGCTAATTAGATTCAGGCCTCCCTTCATGAAACCTTAATTATATCCTTAAAGGCCCCATCTCCAAATACCGTCTCATTGCGGGTTAAGGTTTCAACATGTGGATGGGGTGGGGGCACAATGTAGTCCACCAACTCCAGGTGGGAAGGAATCCGCATACCTAGGCTGCAGCTGCCACTCTGGCCAGGCGAGAGGAGAGGCTGGGGAGGATGAGTGAGGCTTGCGGGGGCATGGGGACGGGGGTGGCATTCTGGGCTCAGACATGTCTGTAACCAAGGCTCTGAGGCTTGTGATGGTTTGAGGACTCTGGAGGAGGTATGCAGGTTTTGGGGGGGTGAGTGAGTGCCAGCCTTTCAGTCCCCTCCCTCAGTGGTGCTGGGGTTGATCCCACAGGGTGGGATCCCAGGGCCGACCTTCCTCCCTCTGCCTCTGCCGTGTGGCCTCAGGCAGGTCTGGCGCCTCGAGCAGGCGTCCCCTCTCTGCCCCCCTTTGTTACCAGCCCTGCAGCGTCAGACCTGCCCCCCCCTCGTCCTTGACCTGTGACTCACAGCCATCTCCCTCTCATGCCCGTTGTCAGCGGGCACCTGCTCAGCTGTGGGCCTTTGGGGGCATTTTCTCTGCTGTATTTTGCATTTTCTGCCCCCTCCTCTCTCACTTCAGCCCAGGACCACCTTTCTCCCCCAGGCAGGACATTCTGCAAGTAGACTCAGCCTCTGGATACAATGATGAGACTTAAGCCATACTTATTTTTACCCGTGTGAGGTACGCTGCTGTTTTCTAGTTTATACTGTGTATTGTATCTAAAAAAAATGCTGGTGATACTCAATAAATCACACAACCAATCAACTGTGCAGCGGTGACCTGAGGTTTGAAAAACTGACCCAGAGTCACACTCCTCCCCGACCGACAAGGCTCCGTGTGGTCTGTTTCCAGCTTTACCCGTAGTTTCGGGGCCTTCCAACCTGCTTCCACCCACGTACCTTCCTTTGAACCTGCTGCCCTCTCCCGGCGAGGCAGGCAAAGCAGGGGAGCGCCAGTTTTTCCAGTGGCCTGAGTCTCTAGGGTGGCTGGACCAGCGAGGTTTCTGGAGCTCCTGGCTCACGCAGCACCTAGGACCCCGTCACTGTACCAAGGGGTGGCCATCACACACCGCAAATGCACACCTAAGCCGAGCAAACACCGTTTCTGAGCAAAGGCAGCCTCTCCCTCTTCCTGTCTCTTCACAAGCTTCCAAGCCTGTGGCACTCTCCTCAGCGCCCCCTGTAGGGAAACTCAGGAATCACCTCTCCTTGCACACATCTCGGTTACACTGATTACTGCAGGCTGTAATTATTGGTTATGAAAAATACATTCTCTATTAAAGATGAACCCTGCTCCCAAACCCCGTGTGTGTGTGTGTGTGTGTGTGTGTGTGTGTGCGCGTGCGCGCTTGCTTGCTTGCTTACCATTGGAGCTCAATATGTATTTGAAGAAAGGAGGGAATGAATGGGTGTTTTTAAGCCCATTAAGCTTAGACTAAGATACAGTTGCAATCGACCTCTGCCTGTTCTAAGGAGCAACTAAAAACAACTGAGATGGCAGTAAGTGAAAAAGGGCTGGAGGATGAACAGGCTGTGTGGGGGAGGTGACATGCTGCCCTGTGTTGGAGAGATGGATTGGCCTTAGAGCCGTGTGGGCCTCGGCTCAAATCCCAGCTCCACCACACCAGCTGTGTGACCAGGACATGGGAGGCAAAGCGTGAGGGCTGTGACAGCGGGTTGTCAGGGTGCAGATCTTGACTTTGCCACTTGCTGGCTGAGTGATCTGGGCAGGTCATCTGACGTCTTGTTTCCTCAGAGAGACGCTGTGTGGATTAAATGAGGAATGTGCAAAGCCTTCGGAAAGCGCTTGGCTTGTGGTGCACTTATAATAAATATTATTGCTCAACGTTTCTGAATTTTAATTTCTTACTCTGTAGTAACAGGTTATCGGTTTCTTTGAAATAAAAAGGAAATAAAATTTGTAAAATGAAGTTTCACTGAACAATACTTTCCTAGTGTGATGTATTCTAATATTATACTATCTCATTAAAGAAAAGAAGTAATGTCAGTGAGTGGGCAAATTGATTTCATGATCCATTAATGGATAGAAACTCAAGTTAAAAAGAAAACAGCCTACAGAATATATTTTTAAAAGACTTTATTTTTCAGAACAGTTTTAGATTCGTAGCAAAATTGAACAGAAAGTACCGAGAGTTTCCACATATCCCCTGCCCCCACAGCTTCCCCCACTATCAACATCCCCCACCAGAGTGGGATATTTGTTACAACCGGTGAACCTACGCTGATACATCAGTATCACTCACAGTCTATATTTACATTAGGGTGCGCTCTCATAGTTGTACGTTGTGGGTTTGGACAGCTGTATGATGACACGTGTCCATTGTCATTGGGTCATACAGAGTGAATTCACTGCCCTAAAACTGGCCGTGAACTGCCTGCCCATCCATCTCTGTAGAACATATTTTTTAACCTGTCCCGTGGTCACAGGTTATGCTGGGTAATTTGCAGTGTAGGTGATGGAAGCTGGTGCGGTGGCTCAGGCCTGTGAGCAGCTGAGAAACAACTGTGGCCATGGGCTGGGAGAGAGGGGAGGTTGTGGGACATCGTACAGGAAGGACAGGCAGGCCTCCACGACAGAGCGGGAAACCGGGAGGTGAGAGGTGTGGAAGTCTGGGACTCTGCAAGCTTGTGGGGGCGGCCCTGGATCGCAGGGAAACGAGAGGGGGAGGACAGCAGGCCTTGGAAGCGAAATTCCAGGCTGCTGACCAGCGTGGGTCAGTCAGCTAGGCTAGTGGAGAGCCCTGAGTTCAGAGGAGCTGGGCTCTCCTTCCATCGTACTGTGTGACCTTGGGCAAGTCCCTGCTCTCCCACTGGGGGCTGGGCCAGAAGTCCTCGCTGTGCAGCCTTCAGGTGAATGTGGGAAAGGGTCGCCCAGGGCAGGACAGCGTTAGAGGGAGGCGCGAACGCTTGGAGGGCCAGGCAGGACCAGCCGGCCACGGGCTCAGGGGCAACCTATGAGGGGCTCTCTGGGCACGAGGTCCTGCGGAGCAACAGGCACGCAGCGTGTTCCGGGCCTGGGCCGACCTGCCGCCTTAAAGGCTGGGGTCCTTGTCCCTCCCTAACCCGGGAGGGGCGGTCGCACGGGCAGTCGCGCGGTGGTGTCAGCTGTGCCCGTCTGCCCAAGGGTTAACCCGTCCCCTGCAGCTGCCGCGCGTGCCTTGCAGAATTTCACCAGAAGAGGGTACAGTTTGAAAAGCTCTTGACGTCAGGCTGGAATTCCTATTGTGTTTAGAAACGGCTTGGGCAAAGCAAGCCCAAGTTGGCTCTGCGAACATCTCGGCGGACTGAGCGGGTCTGGCGGCTCAGGGACACGTCCCGCGCTGGGGGCGCGCGCGCGGGGGCCGCGTGGCTCCGGGATCCGTCAGCCGCTGTCTGTGCGCCCTGGGGCGGAGGACCGTGCCTGCCACTCGCCAGGAGACCCCACTTCTGCAGGAAGCCGAGCCCCAGGGGCGGATCGCCAGGGAGCCGAGGTGAGTGCCCGCGGCGGGGCTGGTGGCCGTGCGAGCGCCCCGCCAGCGCGCCTGGGCTCCCGGATGCCCGCTTGGAGCCTCGCCGCCGGGTGCATGCCTCCTCCACGGCGCGCCTCCGCCGTCTGCTCCCCTCTGTGACCGCCCTTCCAGGCAGGAGAGCGCCGGCCGGGCTTCCCCGAGGGCCGCGCGCCGGTGGGACCCGCGGACCCCCGGGCGGCGGCGGCGGCGGCGGCGGGGCGCGGAGCTGGGAGAATGGAGGGAACCGAGGAGCTCAGCCTCCCAGAACCGGGCAGCCAGGACTCCAGGACTGGCGACGACATCGAGATCGTCGTCAACGTGGGGGGCGTTCGGCAGGTGCTGTACGGAGACCTCCTCAGCCAGTACCCCGAGACCCGGCTGGCAGAGCTCATCCACTGCCTTGCCGGCGGCTACGACACCATCTTTTCCCTGTGCGATGATTACGACCCCGGGAAGCGCGAGTTCTACTTCGACCGCGACCCAGACGCGTTCAAGTGTGTCATTGAGGTGTATTATTTCGGGGAGGTCCACATGAAGAAGGGCATCTGCCCCATCTGCTTCAAGAACGAGATGGACTTCTGGAAGGTGGACCTCAAGTTCCTGGACGACTGCTGCAAGAGCCATCTGAGTGAGAAGCGCGAGGAGCTGGAGGAGATCGCGCGCCGCGTGCAGCTCATCCTGGACGACCTGGGTGTGGACTCGGCCGAGGGCCGCTGGCGCCGCTGCCAGAAGTGCGTCTGGAAGTTCCTGGAGAAGCCGGAGTCCTCATGCCCGGCGCGTGTGGTGGCCGTGCTGTCCTTCCTGCTCATCCTCATCTCGTCTGTGGTCATGTGCGTGGGCACCATCCCCGAGCTGCAAGTGCTGGACGCGGAGGGCAACCGCGTGGAGCACCCGACGCTGGAGAATGTGGAGACGGCCTGCATCGGCTGGTTCACGCTGGAGTTCCTGCTGCGCCTCTTCTCCTCGCCCAACAAGCTGCACTTCGTCCTGTCCTTCATGAACATCGTGGACGTGCTGGCCATTCTGCCCTTCTACGTGAGCCTCACGCTCACACACCTGGGCGCGCGCATGATGGAGCTGACCAACGTGCAGCAGGCGGTGCAGGCCCTGCGGATCATGCGCATCGCCCGCATCTTCAAGTTGGCGCGCCACTCATCCGGCCTGCAGACCCTCACCTACGCGCTCAAGCGCAGCTTCAAGGAGCTGGGGCTGCTGCTCATGTACTTGGCCGTGGGCATCTTCGTCTTCTCGGCCCTGGGCTACACCATGGAGCAGAGCCACCCCGAGACACTGTTCAAGAGCATCCCCCAGTCCTTCTGGTGGGCCATCATCACCATGACGACGGTGGGCTACGGCGACATCTACCCCAAGACCACGCTGGGCAAGCTCAACGCGGCCATCAGCTTCCTGTGCGGGGTCATCGCCATCGCTCTCCCCATTCACCCCATCATCAACAACTTCGTCAGGTACTACAACCAGCAGCGGGTCCTGGAGACAGCGGCCAGGCACGAGCTGGAGCTCATGGAGCTCAGCTCCAGCGGCGCGGGCGGCTCCCGCGGCGGCCTGGACAGCCCGCCGCTGCTGGAGCCCGTGGCCGGCACGGAGGGCAGCTGCAGCCGGCTGAAGATCTCCCACAGCGACACCTTCATCCCCCTCCTGACCCAGGAGAAGCACCACAGGACCCGGCTGCAGAGTTGCAAGTGATGAGGGCCTGTCTGGGCGCAGGTGCACAGGATGGTGTAATTGGCCTGTCAGTGACTGCCCGGAGGGGCTGCCCTTGGTTCCCCAGCCCTGTGGTGAATGGACCCTGAAGGCCCTGTCGGGCACCTCTGACAAGGCTGGGTAAGGCCCCGTGTGTTGCTGGCTGTCCAGGAGCCAGGGGGAGGGAGGGTGTCCAGGAGTCGAGGGAAGTGTGGGGTGACGGAGGCGGTGTTTTACGGTCGCCAGGAACCCTCATCCAGCTCTGTATCTCTTTCAATAAAGCCCCCTGCTCTGTGGCCCCACCCGTGTTGCAGGTTCTATCACAGGCTGGGTATCCCCCGCTCCAGATATGGGTGGTTCAGTCGCCGCCCTGTGCGGGGCTGGGGAGGAGGATGAGCAGCCCAGGGGGGGCTATTTTTAGTTGAAAGCTAATTAAAGAAGGGCTCATACCCATGGTTCGGCACCAAGGAGACTTGCCACACTCCACGAAGCTCTGTCCCCTTGACACCAGTTTCCTTCTGAGGTGCTCCCAGTGTGCTCCCTGGACGGGAGGAGTTCCCAGGGCTGGCAGCACCAAGCAGCACGGTCGCCATTTATTTATCACCTGTGCGTGGCCCTTTTCACAACTTCCGTCCATTCCTTGTAGCAATCCTGCTAGATAGGTCTCCCCATTTTATGGCGAAAGAAACTGAAGCCCTAGGTCACACAAAGGAGGGATTCCATCCCGGATCTGATGATCCCAATGCCCATGCATTCTCTCTGATACCAAGTGACCTTAGTTAGGACAGAGACATATTCTTGGACCCATGAGGGAAGGCTGGCTCTGCCGACCAGGACAGGCCTTTGGCTTCCTCAGGGTGGGCGAGCCTGACCTCCAGCCCACCCTTCCTTCTAGAACCAGTACCTTTGAGGCATCAGCTGATGGGCAAGCCCGAGCATGCCCCAGGTGGCCCTCTGCCGGCCTGGTCTGAGAGCCCCAGGGAAACAGAGACAGGCAGACCTGGGTTTGAAGTCAGGGGGACGAGGAAGTGATTTCTGAAACACCTTCTAGTTCAACCAGTTTTCTCTGCGGTCCCTGCCCCATTCTCTTACGAGCTTTGTGGTCTCCGGCCTGTGGATTAAACTCTCCAGTCTTCATTCTGAATATGCAGGAAATGGGAATATTAGAATTAACCTCAGAGACTCCTGGTGCTTAGCACAGTGCCTGGCACATAGTAACCGCTCAGTAAATGGCAGTTGCCCCTGTCCCCTGGGCTGCACGCTCAGGCCTCCTCAGGCCCGGGGCTGCGCCTGCCGGTGGGGACAGGTGGGGGCCGGGCACTGTCACGCCATTCTAAGTCAGAGGCCGTCTCCTTGGCACAGAGTTGGTCCCAGCAGGCCCCTACCTCTGGGCTTCCACCTTCCAGGAAGCCAGAGCTCTGTCCTCCCTCCCCCTGCTGAGGCAGCTGGTGCCGCAGGGGGACTTGGGAGGACCTGACAGGGGACGGGGGAGGTGGTCACCGACTGCACCATCCTGGGCTGGCCTTTCCTCTTCTCTGGGCCCAGGTTTTCCTATGTGTATAAATAGGGATGATTTCATAGGTTCCCATCCCCATCTGACCTTCCAGGATTTCAACACCCTGGGCTGGAGGGCCTGTCGTGCTGGGGACGCCAGGGGCTGGGAGGCTGTCATGTTGTAGGGAGCTTTGAGGGGGGGCACTTGGGAGAGTTAGGGCTGCCCTTGTGGGGTACAAGTCCCCAGTCAGTCCCCCCACATGTTTCTCCAGGGAAATACTGGGTCAGGTGACCATGGAAGGAAAGCGGAGCAAGGAGGTGGGATTGGGGCTGTGACTCAGTGGAAAGAAGGAAGGTCTGGGGAAGAGGGGACTGTTGTGAGGGTTCAATGGGGCCTGCTGAATTGGGGGTTACCCCTCTCTGTCCCCCTGCCCTAGAACCCTAGCAAAGAGGGCTCTGGGCCTGGAGGGGGAAGGAACGGGGGCGAGGGACAGCTAGAAAGAGGCCAGAGGGGCTTTCCCTGCTGCCCACCTGGGTGGGATGCAGGGGAGAGTGTCTTTACAGCTGCAAAAGCACCTTGGAGCCCATTTCACCCCCAGTAAGGAGGAGACTGAGCCCAGAGAGGTAAGAGGTTGGTGTGACATCCTTCATGCGTTAGGATCAGGCAGGACCCAGGGCCCAGGGGAGCCTAGAGTATGACAAACCGTCCTCATATGGTTCCAGGCTTTGCCATAGAGGAGTGTCCAGGGGCTTTGGGAACCCGGTGAAGGGGCAGCCAGCTCTCCCTGGGGACTCTCTCTGGTGTCCAGGCTACAGCTATACCTGTGACATTGGAATCCAGGTGACACCCAGGCATCAGTATTGGTTTAAATTTTAAAGCGCACACCAGGCACCTGGAGATCTTGCAGACATTCAGACTTTGAGCCAGTAGATCTGGGTGGCCGCTGAGATGGCACCCCCCACCAGCTCCCTGCTGGAGCTGGGGCTGCAGACCGGGGACCGCACTCAGAGCGGCAAGAGGTCAGAGCAGGGGCTGGCGAGGTGCGGCCCCTCCCTGTGTTTGGAAGCCCGTGAGTTCAGAATGGTTTTTACATTTTTAAATGGTTTTTAAAAATTGAAGAAAGAATAACATTTTGTGACCCGTGAAAAGTACCTGAAATTTGAACTTCTGTGTCCACCAACAAAGCCTCATTAGAATAAAGCCACATCCGTTTCTCAGGTTGTCTCTGGTTGTTCTCGAGCTCCAGGGGCAGAGTTCAGTGGTTGTGATGAAGATGATGCGGCTCTCAGAGCCTAAAACCTTTATTTTCTGGCCCTCTATAGTCAAGTTCACCAACCCTGGGCCATAGGAAGTGAGGTCCAAGTTCCAGAGCGTCACCGGCACCAGAAACAGCCTGAGCAAAGACAGACTGTGCAGCACCTCGGAGAGGGCAAGAGCCGAGACCCTCCCAGCGCCTGCAGCTCATGGGCCCCCTCCTTCTTCCCTTCTGAGAACCTCTGACCCTCAGTTTTCTGTGGCAGGTTCTCTGCAGTCCTGGCTCCCCCTGGGTTTGCCCCCAGCTTCCTATAAGGTGCAGGGTGCCGTCAGCTGACCCCTCTGGAGGCATCCCTGCAGAGGGATAGGTTCTGGCCATGGTGTTTTTAAGAAAAGAAAGTGAAGGGAAACATTTTCTTGGGCTAGCAGGTTTGGAGCAGATGTTCGGGCCGTGCGGAGTCCAGATCCCAGCTTGGCAATTGTAGGCGGTGTCTGGAGCCGAAAACCTGCCAACTGGGGTCTGGAGGTACCTCATACAACAGTGAAATGAAACACCCAGAAAGTAGGGAGGAAATCTGTGACCCAGAATTATGTCGCACACACCCCTCGAGGATACGTGAGAGAGGCAGGTAAGACCCTAGCAACTGCCCGGGGTGACAGTAATGGGTAAGCACCCCTGATTTGCAGGGGTCCCGTTCATGGGGGACTTGGGGGCTCTGACAGGCAGGGGCCCTTGCCTTCCCCACCCTTGGCTGTGAAGAGGCTGCCTGATCTTCCTAAGCCCCAGCCAGGCTCAGGCCTCCCCTTCCTTGTAGAAGGATAATTACATGTCTCCCAGTCCCCTGACGTCTCCCTGGGTGATGAGGGACAGGTACTTGTGGAGAGGCTGCCCCCTTTCTGCCTCTGAGGAGACAGACGCCCTGCACACCGTGCTCACAGGACCCCATGTGGCAGCAGATTTGAAAGGGGACTTCAGCCACAATCTGAGGCAGAATCCCCCACCCCTCCCAAATATTGTTCCCACTTGTAGAGATGCTGTGTGTGTCCAAAAGGGAAAAACAAAACAAAGAGAAGCAAGAGTTAGGAGACTCTGTGCTCCGGCATTTTGTAGTTTTGAGGCTATTCTGATCGGCCAGCCCTGGCTGCAGGAATGGTGACCTGGTTTCCCTCTCTAAGCAACCAGCCAGAAAGATAGGACTGATTTGGCTCCAGGGGAGAGAGACCCTTGCATCCCACGAGGCACCGTAAATTACTTGTGGTCCCACAGCTAGAGAGAGGTCAGCGGGGCAACAGGGTTGCATCAGCCTCACAGAAGGAGCTGGGAAACCTTCTGACTTATTCCATACTTTGGCAGAGAACATGGTAATTACCCCAATAGTTCTAGACCCAAATCCTTCCCCCGCCCATGGGCCCCTACAGGCCTTTGAGCCTCCTATCTTCTGCTTCCCCTCTCTTACTCTGTCTTCTAGGGTCTTGGTCCCCTCTCAGCCTCTTGCTCCCTCCTGCCACAGGGCTTTGGCACATGCTCCTTGCACTTTCTGAAGGAAATGTTCTCCTCTCCCCTGCTTACTGAGCAATCTTCTGTTCTTCAGCCAAATCATCGTGTTTTTCCCTGATCTCCTTGTCCGGGTCAGACACCTATTGCCGCACCACGTGCCTCTTCTTACACTCATCACATCTGCAGTTTTACTTTCATTCGTGTGATTTTTATTTACATAACTAACATCTATCTCTTCCCCTCAACTGTCAGGTCTTGGAGGACAGGGTCTGGGTTTTTTGCTTACCCTTGAACTCTCAGAATACAGCACAGTGCCAAGCACATAGCATGTGCACGATAAGTATATGGTGAATGAAAGAATTCGCCCCTCACTAAATGAGACATTTTAGCTTACTTATGTCAATAACACTTCCCAGCCTACCCAATCTCTCTCTGCCAAACACTAGAAAAATTTTCCTTCTTCTATAGCTACCCTTGTTGCTTTCCATAATGTGTATAAGCCTCTATCTCTCAACACGTCAGCTCTTGTCGGTATCTCTTGACATGACAGAAAAAGTGAGGCTAGGTTTTCGTGGTCCCCTGTCCTTCCCCCCAACCCCACGACTGCCCACTCTCTGGGCCCCATGCTTCTCGTTGCTGCATTGCCAAGCGTCAAAGCACGTACACTCTGTTCTGTGACTATAATTATTTCTGTACTTTGACAGTCCAGCTGATTCTAAATGAATTTAAACCAATAACCAGCATTTTAAATAGTATGATTATATAACAATTCTTCGCAGACGTAGATAGAGAAGGAGATGGAGCTGGAGGCCACTAGGTAAAGGGGAAAGTGCATAATGTTTTAACATTTCATGTTTTGGGCTTTAAAAAAAAGAGTTTATTTATTTATTTTTAGAGAGAGGGGAAAGGAGGGAGAATGAGAGAAACATAAATGTGTGGTTGCCTCTTGAGCATCTCCTACTGGGGACCTGGCCCGCAACCCAGGCATGTGCTCTCACTGGGAATCATACCGGTGACCCTTTGGTTCACAGACCAGCACTCAATCCACTGAGCAACACCAGCCAAGGCTAACATTTCACGTTTTGATATGCCTTCCCATCATCCCCAGGGATATCCATTTCTTCACTAGTACTTGCTAAAAGTGGTTTTTCCTCTTGGAGACATTCTTTTCAGAGCCTTCTGATTTCCTTGTTGGATTGGCACCATTTGCTTGTGGGATCTATGGCACAGTCATTATCCTGTGATCCTTCTTTCTTTCTTTCTTTTTTTTTTTTTGATCCTCACCCAAGGATATGCTTATTGATTTTTAGAGAAAGAGGAAGGGCTAGGAGAGAGAGAGAGAGAGAGAGAGAGAGAGAGAGAGAGAGAGAGAGCACAACGTGAGAGAGAAACATTGATTGGTTGCCTCCCATATGTGCCCCAACTGGGGAATCAAACCCACAACCTTTTGGTGTATGGGACAGTGCTCCAACCAACTGAGCTACTGGGCCGGGGCTATCCTGTAATCTTTTTTCACGTTGCACCCTGGGTTTGGTGTAAAGTTTCTTAGTTTCTTGGCTACTCTCATCCTCTTTCTTGGATTCCATCTTTGTTTTGCTGGAGATATATCCTTGAGTATATCTCTCAGGATAGATCAATGGGTGATAAACCTTCTGAGTCTGTGCATGTTTGAATATGTCTTTACTTTGCCCTGGCATGAGACTGACAGGGGGACTGGGCAATACTTTCCATGCTAATTTGTCCAAAGTCGGTCTTCTGTTTGTTCTTTTGCAGGTTATTTAATTTGATTTTTCACTCTGGAGGATTTTAGGATTTCTCTGTATCTCTGGAATTCTGAAATTCTCTCAGAATATAAAATTTCACGTAGAAAGTATGCAGCTTTGTAAGCTCATCCTGTTCAGCACTTGGTAGTGACTTTCAATTTGGAGAGATTCAAGTCTTCCGTTAGCCCAGAGAATAAATTTACTTTTATTACTGTTGTATTTTCTCTCCTGCATTTCTTCTGGTTTTTTTCCCTCCAAGAACTCCTATTAGAAAGTGAAGATCAATTCTACATATGTATTAATAACAACTGTTTTGTTTTCTCTTGCCTATCCACCCTATTTTTTTAAGGTTTCCTTGGCTTTAGTGTCTGTATTATTGATTTGGTGTTCACCTACGCTCGTTTATTTGGTTGTTCACCTAATTATCTCTATTTCTTTGGAATTATGACTCTGCCTTCCCAAGCAATCTTTCTTTGCTGACTGCTCCTGTTTGATATCCATTCTTGGTCCCTTGTGCAGAAGGCCAGGAAGCAGAGGGGCAATATTGTTTCTGAGGAACCTGAACCCGGATGGCCACAGTGGGTAACAGTGGGCTCTTTCCAGGGTCTGAGACGGTGTCTACATGGAAAAGGTAGAGCTACGGCCCAGACAGACCACGGCTCAAACCCTCCTCCGGCCCAACCCAGCGGATTGACCTTGACTCCTATAGCCTCAGCCTCCCCCAACCCCCCCCCCCCATCGTAAATGGGAAAAACACGTCTGACTTTGCAGACTTGTGGTGAGGACGGAAGGGTGTGTGCGGACACAGCCCAGGGGGCCCCTGGGTTTGCACTTCGTGAGGGAACCTGCCTCCATTCCCCCAGCACAAGGCCTTGCCGCCTTCCCACACCCTTTGTCAGAGTGCAAAGCTGCCTTTTGTCATTCTTCACCCCAGAGCTGTCTGGCTTTTGGACTATATATATGTATGTATGTATTTTAGTCTTTTCTGGGCAGCTTCTCATGCATATTCAAATCCAAGCAGTTGGGGTTTTGGGTAGGATCCAAATGTTTGTTGCACAGTGTAATTGATCTTAATATAGCCACGCCACCAAAGGCTGCGTGCCACCTGGCCTCTGCTGCCCCCTACAACCTGTTTAGGCCAAAGATCGACACACTGGATACAGTCGACAAGAGCCTCGCGGAGACTCATTGTCAGACTCGGAGGAGTCCTGTCTTTCCCCTGGGTTTTTGTTTGTCTTTGAACCTAGTGCCTGCTTCTTTGTTTATCATCCCTTCTATAGGCGAGCGGAATATCGGGAGGTCGTGCATGCCCCTAAGCTCTAGACAGTGACAGCTCCTCCCACTCAGGTCCCAAGCCCCATCCCGTGGCTGCCCCAGGGCCAGCACTGCCTGGAGATGGAGGTGTCCATGGGGGCGCCATGGGTGATGGGGCAGAGAGGGAACAGGCTTCCGGCCCCCAGACCTGGGCTTAAGTTCTTCCTGTCCCTCCTCCCAGTGAGGGCCAGGACATACCGTCACCTTCCCTGCGGCCCATGGCAGGGGAGGCCATGCAGTGTGGGGGAAGTCCCGCGTTACAGCGCTGAGCTCACATCCTGGCCGACCAGGCTCCCTGCTGTGTGAGCTGGGACAAAGGTCCCCATCCACAGGAAGGGGGTGGCGGCGATAGTGCCGCGCAGCTCCAAATAGCACTTGCAGGTGTCCGCTGGCGCGCGGGCAGTCAGGGCTGGCTCTGCAGCATTATTAGTACAAAACCGAACAAGAGACAGCCACCCTTTCTTTCATCGGGAAAGCTCTGGGCACATAGAAATATTTCCAGGCCTTTTAGAAAACATTCGTAAATCCATATTTATGATTGGCAATAGCCATCCAAAAGGAATATCTACCCCAACTGTTACAAACAGAGACAGATGCACAGATAGAAAGCAGGATGACAGCTAAGGGGTGGGGGTGGTAGTAGGGGGTGGAGAGATCGAGCAAAAAGGAAAAAGGACCCATGGACATGGACAGCAGTGTGGCGACTGCCGAGGGGAGCGGGTTATGAGGGAACTAAATGGTAATGGAAAAAATAAAGTTAAAAAAAGAAATATTTCCAAGCTTTTAAAAAATATTCATCAATCCACATTTAGGATTCGCAATAGCAACTGAAGGGAGTATCTACCCCAAGCGTTAGAAACAGATCGATGGGAACTGATTCAGGGGAAGAAGCTTATACATGTTGCAAAAAGTAAGCCATCTCCATTCGTCCTGAGCATTTGACGTGAAAACCATGTCGTGACTGTACCAATTGTCCGCGACCAGCAACACAGAAGGCACAGCCCAACAGCTCTGTGTACCGAACACGCTCGTGAGCCAAGGAGAACAGAATGTGTTTTAATAAATATGGTAGAAGCTGGTTGCCTGCAGGAAGCTGGGAGCTGTCACCTCCTGGACACACACAGGTCTTTTTTCTCCACCTCGTGAGCCGCTGGGGAAGCACCTGCCTGCCCTGGCGTCTCTCTTCTCCAGGACGGGGAAGGTGGCGACAGGTCGCTCAGCGCAAGGCAGCAGGGCCGCTGGAGAAGGTTCCCTCCGAAAGAGCGTGCTGAGCTTTATATACTGTAAACTCGATAATGCTTATTATATAAAATTAAAATAACTCATAAAGGTACAAACTAAAAGTGTAAATCCCACCACGAGAAGACAACTAGCCACCGTTCAAATTTTGGTGAAATCCTTCCAGATCCCTCTTCAGGCACTCACAGTTTCACCCCAGGGGCGCGTACGATTCCCTCCCTCTGTGAGCCGAGGCGGGGAGGGGGCCACTGTGTGCTGTAGTCCCCCCCACCCCGGGAAGGGGGCTCTCTTCACGGCCTGCAGATGGCTACCTCCTCGATGTGCGGTCACGTTGGTCTCTTCCCAGTGTGTGCAAGTGCAGGGAGACAGAGACAGAGACAGGGAGCGCCGTCTCTGTCTCTTCTGATAAGAACACTAATTCCATCACGGGGGTCCCACCCTCATAACCGCGTCTAATGATCTCCCAAAGGCTCCGCCTCCAAATACCATCACATTGCGGGGGGTAGGGCCTCGACATATGAATTGGGGGGGGGTGCAAACATTCAGTCTGTAACAGGAGGAAGCCCTTATTAGGCGCCTACTGTGTGCCCAGCATGGCGCTTGCTGCTTTACGTCCTCTGGCTGGTTTGCTCTCACACACCCTGAAAGACATGGACCTCGGTCCTTCCCTTACACGTGGAGGAACTACGGTTTGCAGCAGAGTCGACATTAAAACCAAGACAGCTCTTTTGCTGCTAGGCGGAGGGTTCATGAAAAAAGAATATTCAAAAATGGCCCCAAAGGGAGGGAATCCGCCCTGTTCGGGGTGAGAGGGGCCTGCTCAGCCCCTCTACCCACTCTGACTCTCCTGGGGAGGGACGACCCGCAGGTGCCAAGGGGCTCTATCTGCACAGGGGCCGCCCAGCCCTGACCCCCCACCTCACAGAAAGGGGCTCTCAGAGCTTGGTGGCTCGTGACGTCAAGCCTCAAATTGGGCAGAGTAAGTCCTTAAAGATAGTTTTCTCCAGCAATCACACTAGCTGTTGAGCAAACCCTATTAATAATTAGTTTGCCAAAGATAGCAGCCCCTCAGAGAGCAGAAGAAATGGTAATTACTGTAGCCAGCCTTTCCAGCTATATCCTGCAAAATAAACACCCCCTCACCCCCAGGAGCTCCCTGAACCATTTTAAACCCTGGAGCCCAAGGCCCAGGGCTTGCTACTCACCGGGCCTGCCAGCCTCTTTGAGACTCATTTTCCTCGTCCACTGAGTAGCGACTGCAGCCTCACCTTCATCACTGCACTGGGTGTCCAGCCAGGCACGTCACGCCCTTGCCCACTGGCTGGAGCGCGGGAGGGTGTATCGGGGTGCTTCACTGACATGGGGTGTTGGAGACGAACTGTGAGGGCCCTGCAAGCAGAAGCCCGGCCTGAGCACAGAGAGTCAGATCCAGGGCTGCACCAGCAGGGGCTGTCGCCATGCACCTGGGACCTTGTGCTGGGATGAACTTTACCCTGAAGGCCATGGGGGAGCCACTGGGGAGTCCAAAGCAGGAATGAACGCAACAAGACCCGATTATTGGGCAAGAGGAAAGCTTCAAGACAGGGTGACAGTGGCCTGGAAGGCAGCCGGGACGGAGGGAGACCAGTTAGGGGGCCATGGCAGCCACTGGGGGTGGGGAGGTGGGCTGTCAGGGACCTGCCAGAGGACAGAAAAGCCACAGACCTCTGCTGACCTTACGGCATTCAGCAGGGTGGCACATAATGGAGAGTTGTTTGGATTTTTGTTTTCATGTGACTTCGGATAATCTGAGATCTCTGCCCATCAGGCAGTGACCGGGATAGTAACTGGGGCCCCAGCAGTGGATGGACTTCCCAGAGAGAGTGGGAAGCCAGAGCAGAGGGGATTCCTGGGAACACCTGCATTTAGGGACTGGACGGAGCCAGGCACCAGCCCAGGAGACCAGGCAGCGGTCAGAGCTGTGCAAGCAGGACCAGGAGAACGTGAGGTCACGGGAGGGTGTCAAGTGCAGAAGCAACACCAGAAAATATGTTTTAAAAACTTTTTTTTCTGATTATAAAAGTATTTTGCACCTAATTAACAAAAACAAAAAGCATAAGAAAGTAGATTGACTGGGCGACTGCTATTCACAAATGGCTTTTAACCCTGTGAATAGATATCTACATATTTTACATAAACACGTAATACATACACAATATATCCAAATGTATAAAATACCGTCACAGTTGCAAACATATTATAGACGTTATTTTGGATTCTGTATTTTTGGGCAGCTTCATAAAAAGTTCTTCAGAAATACACAACACCACTCTTGACCGTACTGCACATCAGGGTGTGCCCCGTTTCTCTGTCAAAAACACTGCGAGGGTGGAAGTGACACATGCTCTGTCCTCTCCTGGGGCTGAGGGGCTGCCCTCAGCAGAGATTAGGGTAGCCTGCTACAGGCAGAACTGGAGGCCAGGGCGGGGGTGGGAGGCGGGGCCCTGGCTGAACCCTCCCCTGCCACCTCCCCAGACCTGGAAGGGCGTACCTGTCTTCACACCCTCGCCCGTCTTTGGCATTAAGAAACGTCGCTAATGCAAAAGGGCAGAAATAGCATCTCTTTTTTTTTTTTTTTGTCTAGAAGCTCTTTTAAATGTAAAACCCACCAAGCTGCAGCTGGCCATCTCCCTGTATCTAAGCCCTTCACCAGTTTCCTGCTCTCAAGCAATCCGGTGGCCGGGCTTCCCACAGGCTGAACCAGCTGGTCTGCAGGTACCCGGCTGGGCAGGAGGGACAGCGGTAGGCATAGCCACCCTGGGTCTGCTTTCTACAAGGCTGCGGTGGCGGTGCATGCAGGCAGGAAATCATCCCGGCAGATTTGGGGCGCCTTCCCAGGGAGCCCACGGCTAAGACACAGCCAATCCCCCTGGCTGGAGGCGGCGGCTGACTCACTACAGTTTGTTTGTGGCAGAACCATCAGTTGTTGCTTGCTCAGCTCAGAGGGCTAAGGCCTGTGATAAACCCCCGGACCTCAGGGTGTCAGAGCTGGAGGACTACATTGGAGGCTCAGAGAGGGGTGTACCTTTTGCCAGGCCGCACAGCGGGGTACTGCCCGGATCTCTGCCTGTTATCCAGCTCCTGAGCAGCCCTGTCTCTTTTCAGAATGTTCCAACGCTCATTACCAGATTTTATTCTCAAAAGAACCCTGAAAAATAGGCAGAGCTGGGAGAACGGTGTGACGTCACACGAGTGGTGATGAGGATGGAGATGGCAGAGTGTCAGTAACCAGAGCTAATGTTTACTGAGGGCCTACTCCCGGCCAGGCTCTCTGCTGGTGACTCTATACATGGTCTCATTTAATTCTTGCAATAACCAAGAGTTTTACTGATGAGGGGACAGGTCCAAAGTTGCTACAACACTCACCACCACTGCTTACGTGATTATCTCAGATCTCCCAGGAAGGGTGGGGTTCAGCTGCCTCCCCCGCGTGTGCCTCTGAGCTACCAGGGCAGAGAGGGCTGTGGGGTTCCTCCCTCCCTCCTGCCACCTATAATTTCCAAGAGGACGCCTGCTGAGTGACATGTTCTTCCTCTCACTGCAAGGAGAACGGAGGGGATGTCCTGAGCTCCCAGCTCCAGCCCTGAGACTGCTTGTCCCCTCCCGTCACTCTCCAAGTCTCGCTGGGGAACCCTCTGCAAGAGAGCCAGTCCTGTTGGCCGCCCCCCCGCCCCCCCCGCACCTGCACCTGCAGTTCCTCGGCGAAGCTCACCAGGTGGGGAGAGGTTGACCTGAATCTGGGGCGCTGGCCCAGGGGGAGCCTTCTCTGAGCTCCCACAGCCCCACCCCACAACCAGCTACTGACTGTGAACACGCCACTTCCTGAGCCCCAGTTTCCCCAGGGCAAGTCCCCGATGACCTCAGCCCTGCAGCCATGGCCAGCAGGCGAACGGGCTCCTCAGGCCCCAGCCCTAACCCCCTGCCAGTGGGTCGCCCCTCACAGGTCACAGGACACTGCCCGCCCCCAACTCACCATGCCCTCGTGTGCACCCGGCTTAGACAAGCGTGGCCTCTGCTGCCCTGGCTGCCCCTCACCCCTGCCTCCCACCCAATGCCAGTTTGTGATTTGACGGTCCGGCTACCCGTCTCCAGAGGGACGTGTTCTCGGCGAAAGTCTCCTGCCCCAATCGGTTCAGTTATGCCCTCGGTTTCCCCGCGGCGTTTCGTGTATTCCTCCGCGGTGGCCCGTGCAGGTCCGCCTCTCTGTCTCCTCATCTAAGCCAGGGCTTCCCGGGGCGCAGGGTGCGCGTCGCCTTCTGTTCCTGGTGCCCAGCTCGTGTGGCGCTCGGCCAACAGTGGGTGGATGAATGACTTGGTGAATGTCGGGGCGTGTTGCAGGTGATTCTCCCACCCCCGCCCCTGGATAGGTAATCTTTCTAAAAGGACGAGAAAGAGTTTGAAAAGCCTGCTCAGCACCCTGGTGCTGGCAGAGCGCGGGGGAATGAGGAAGAGGGGCTCCCCGACCCAGGGAAGCGGGGGACGGGGGCAGAGTGGCAGGAAACGGCCGAGGAGCGGGACGGCTGGGCACCCTGGCGGAGGAGGCCCAGGGAGACCGGCGGGCCCTCCTGGGTGTCCTCGGAAGTCCGTGCAGGACTACCCACTGCCTGGGGATGAAGACCTGAGCCGCGTTGGTGGGATGGTGAGGAGACCAGAGCAGCGGGGCAGCCAGGCTACAGCCGCTAAGGTGACGGGCCGAGCTCTCAAAATGTCCCCATGTCCACCTCCTTTCCTTCAGGAACACACCAGATGCTCCGCTCCTGGGTCTTAACACGCAACACAGACCCACCCAAGACTCCTTCTCCCCAGGGGCCGTTTCGGTCCCCCCACTTGGTTCCAATCTGGTAGGTAGGTGCCCGCTCCTGCCTCTGGAGGTGCTACCTGTGTCTCGAGTGACCTCATGGCCAGTTTCATGCTTTGCTGTCACCATCTTGAAATTTGTAATAACTTTTGAACAAGGGACCTCATTTTTTCATTTTGCACTGGGTGCTCCAAATTGAGTAGCGTGAATACTGCCCCTGGTTTTTTGTTTTTTGTTTTTTTACTGAGGTAAAATTCTTATAACATGAAATCCACCATTTCAATGATTTTAAAATATACAAGTCAGTGGCGTCTAGTATAATCACAGTGTTATGGCACCATAATCACTATCTAATTCTAGAACAGTCGCATTACCCCAGAGAGAAACTTCTCTCCATTACGTATTCACCTGTTTCTCCCTCGCTCAGTCCCTGATAACGACTAAGTTATTTTCTGTCTCTATGGATTTGCCTGTTTGGGACATTTCATATAAATGGGACCATCTGTGTTTTCTTGTGTCTGTCTTTTCTCGCTTATGTCTGCCAAGGTTTATCCACACCGTAGCTTGTATCAGGGCTTCATTCCTTTTTTATGGCCAAATAATATTCCACTGTGTGAATGGCCTGCGTTGTGTTAATCCACACACCTGTTCATATACATTGGGGTTGTTTCACCTTGGGGCTGTTATGAATAATACTGCTGTGAAGATTTGTGTGCAAGCTTTTGTTGGGCATACATTTTCATTTCTCTTAGGGATCTACCTGGAGTGGGATTGCCGCATCACATGATAACCCTACGCGCAACTTTTCGAGGAACATCAGGCGTTTGGCACAGCAGCTTCCCCGTTTTCCTCTCCCCCCAGCAGTGCACGAGGGTTCTAATTTCTCCACATCCCATCAACACTTATTTTCTGTTGTTTTGATTACAGCCATCCCAGTGGGTGTGAAGTGATATCTCATCGTGGCTTTGATTTGCATCTCCCTGATGACTAAAGACGTTGAGCATCTTTTCATGTGCTTACTGGCCATTTATGTGTCTTCTTTGGATCCTGTCTCTCAGATCCTTTGCTCTGGGTTCACTTTTGTCGTTGAGTTGTACCCCCCGATTTTGGGTCTCTTTGAGCTTCCAGTTCCCTTACCCTCCTCCCCCGGACCCTCACAACTGTGCACCCCTTCCCTCAGCCAGCATGAGCAAGTCATCTTTTAAAAGAACGCAGCTAGTAAACTTTTTACCACTTCCTCCTTCTCCCCCCTAATTCCTTCCAAAGGTACTGGTCCCTCCTTTGGGTTTTCTGTTTAGGTTTCATCCTCCCCACCCAGATACTCCCTTTGGGCAGCACCGTCCTGACTCACTTGATACTTGGGACTATTTTTAAATGTATCCATTAAACCTTAGACAATTAGCATACTTCTGAGACTTCCTCCCCACTTGGGAGAAAAGAAAGCCATGTGCGTGGCTGAGCCAAGGACTCATTAAGAAACTCATCAGTGAGGGGCCATCCCAGGGGCCTTTCCCATCTGCAGTGAAGTCACCAGATACAAGTAGCAACTCCCTTACTTCCTACGCCCAACACAATGAATGTTGTACTTTGAAGATTCCCAGCATTTGCAAAAACGAATAGTGTTGGTCCGTGGTCCAGATACCATCCTCTTCCTGGCAAACATGGAGAACTTGTGATTTCTTCTGACAGTCTCACGGGGCAGGTTTTGTATGTGAACTTGACTGGTCGTAGAGCCCCTGCTGCTTGTCTCTGCACTGGAATAGACTGCTACAGTGTCAGCTGCGCCCTTGCCCCTGGCTGGGGGAGGGCACAGGGCGAGCCTGAGAACCAAGGGTTGAGGAACAGAAGACGGGATTTCTGGAAGCTGGAGGTTCAGAGGGGTAGGGACAGGGCAACCTTCCCCAGGCGCCTCTGAAGTTGCCTCGCATGGGCTGGTTCCCTTTTCACAGCTGCGTGGGACCAGCCCTTGAATAGATTTCCAGCTGGTCCTGTGCTAGATTGAAATCAATTTAAATTGAGTTAAAATATCAAAAAGGATATGCCTGGAACATTACATGCGTCCTTCCGGGCCCCCAAGATGAGAGGGGTAGAGTGACAGAGAAAAGGCCGACTGTTTAGAGAGCCCGTTTCCTTGCAGGGCCCCAGCTTTCTCCGGCTCTGCGCACAAGGTCCTCCGACCTCGATGGGCACAGCCATACATCGTCCCATGTACTCCTCAGCACTGCGTGCCATCTAATTTTCTGGATGAAGAAGCCGAAGCCCAGGGAGACTAAAGGACTCAGCCAAGGTCACTTAGATATTTAAGGACAGAACCAGTGTTCAAACCCAAGCTTCTCAGACTCGGAGTCTGTTCTGTTTCCATGATGCCAAGCCACAGGCAGTGTTAGGTAGCCAAATATCTATAAGCACCATAAAAAGCGTTTAAAAAATAACGTGGGAAAGTCTGGCTACTCGTTCCTCGCCCATCCATCACTTGGCATTTTCACAAGGGGATAAAATGCACCCTCCTGAAGGTTCACAGCTGCTCTGAGAATAACCAGTTCGAAAGCATCCTGGCGACGTGCCTTTTGTTTTTCTCATGGTGGCTTTCATACACCTTTCATTTACATGTAAACTTTGGGTACAAATGACAAGTTGTCACGGGAGCCCCCATGGGCACCCACTCCTCTGCCCCAGGCAGGGCCGTTTGCTGGCTGAGGCCTGCCCTGGCCCAGAGCTCTGCCACCCAGGATTCTGCCCCCATGGGAGGGGTCTGTCCTCAGAGGGACCCAAGCTGTTCGGGGAGCCCTTCTAAGGCTTTTGCCCTCGGGACATCTTGCCCTTGGCTCAGAGCTCCTTCCCCAAGCCTGCCGGTCACCAAGTTATGAACCCACTGGACTCTTGAGTGACTGTCCCCTTTTCAGTGCTGTGGGAGCTCTCTTCTCCCTCTTCCCTGTCACAGAGGACTGGGGTTTGCTTTCTCCAGGGTCCCTTGCCTGTTACTTTCAAGCAGTTAGAGCTGTGTTTTCCTAAAACTCTACCTGGCTTCTTAAATCAATGTCTACAGTGTGAGAGCTCTGTTGGCAAGCCCTCTTTTTGTTGTAGCTGACGGAGACCCAACTTGAAGGAGCTCAGAGGAAAGTCAAGTCTCGCTGTGAGACTCGGGTATCGCAATGGCCAGAGAAGGGTGTCGCAGACTCCAGGTGCCTCCAGAATCTTCTCTGGTCTCTGATGCCCCTTTTCTCCTAACAGCCCACTTATTTCCGCCTACAGAGCAACATGGCAAAACATCCCCCCATTCCCATCGGTTCTGCTTGGGTCTGTTAAAGGATCAATATTTTTTTAAGAGTAAAATTGTGACTCTCGCAGAAATATAAAATGGACACAGGCCAAAGATTTTATTTAGCTAATCGATTAATGTGAGATCCAAGTTTAAAGGAGAATCCGAAGGAAATCAGGAACGCTGGAATGAGTTGGCTGATAGATGCAAGACTACTTCTTCCACAGAGGGTGGTAATCAATTGCAATTTGACAGGACAAAATTATTTGCGTTTCCATGAAGAGAAATCATTTTCATCATGATCAGCTCTCCACAGTTAACTTTACTTTTTAAAATGTTGAATAAAAATCAAAGAAAACAAAGACAGACCCCTGTGCCATCAGGTAACCCCAGGCAGGTCCCTCAGGTGTTGTGTAGCAGCTCGTTAAAAGGACATCCGATCATTTTTGCCTCCTTCAGCGGTTCACAATCTTTTTCGGCAGGTCACATGACTTGGGACCAATGAGCTGTGGCCCAAGGGCAGTGGGTGGCCCAGCTTGGGACTGGTGTACATCCCTATAGCCATTGATCTGTCCAGAGACAGGGGGCCTATACCTGGACCAGCTACAGGGAACCCATCTGAGGATACTGGGGTCTTTCCCAGAGATGGTGAAATAGTCGTCCTTGTGCTGATACCCCCATCTTGTCCCTTAGACCAGTTTTCTAGCAGTTTCTGAAGTCTACACAGCACTGATTGTATATAGTCGTTCACCTGGTCAATGTAGGCTTACACCGACAGTGCAGGGCAGGCTCTGTCTGTTGCCGAGTGGTCGTCTGCAAACATCACACACAGACATCCACCACCAACACCACGGCTCACTAAGCTCCCTTCCTGGTGGAGGAGACAGACGGCACATGAGTAAACACATACTTCATATTATTATTTCCAGCAGACAGAGTCCTAAGGAGAAAAGAAATCAGGTCATTGGACCACAGGTGAGGGCGCAGGGCAGGCAAAGGTGGGGTGTTCAGGGTGAGACCTCAGACGTGAGGCGGGGCAGCCCTACAGAGACCGTGGGTCTCCCTCAGATCCTAGGGATTGGGCCCCAAGGCTGTGGGGACATGTTTGGTGACCAAATACCGCAGCTTGGATGGGCACCCCGAAAAGCATTAGAAAGTCACGTCGTGAGTCCCTCGCCTCCCTCCAAAGGGGGACCTCAGGAATGAGCTGCTCTCAGTTCCTTCAACTGAGCACATAATTTGGTACAATTGCTATTCCCCGGACAGTTAGCTATCCAGTTGCTCCTTAACAACACATGATCTAACCCTGATTCACTCCAGGTGTTCTTTCCCCGCCTCCCCACGTATCTAATTAACACCTTCTCCTGAAGACGGGAGGGAGAAGCCATTAGCTGGCGTGTGCTGGTGGGGCCCACAATTCTACCCCAGATGTGAGCGACTGCCCACTGTGCTGGGCGGGGAGGGTGGCACCCCGGACCCTCCACCGAGGAGAAAATCAGGCACGAAGGGGTCCAGCCCACGCAAGGCCACGGACCACCAGGGAGCTCAGGGTTGGGGGACTCAGAGAAGAGGGGAGGGAGATTATAGGTGGAAAGATCCGTGCTGCAATGGCTCACCCTCGTCTCCAGGCAAAGTCACCACGCTCCCAGAAGCTGGTCACCAGGATTTGTGAACTGGCTCCTTCGCAGACTGAGCTCTGACTTCCTGGCTCCCAATATGGCCGTTGAGGCCCAGGGGTCAGCAGATGCGGCTGTGGTCTTGTCTCGGTGCCCCCAGGGCACACCAATCGGACGAGCTCCCCTAAACTCCAACAGAAGCCATGTGCCGGCTCTCCGCTCAGCTTTAGTGACCAGGACGGGGTTGATGGCACAAGGGTGACTGTAGAGTTAATAGCCCAGAATTCAGACTTGTCTGCAAATGACTAAGTCCTCTTTCTACTACGACGCAGCTGCGGAGCTCCGATTTTTAACGGTTCGGGAACATCCTGTGCAGCTAGACCATGCACTCTCAGCCAGGTGCCGCTCTCACCCCAGAGGACCCAAACTGGTTCCTGGGTGGAAACCATTCACTCGTTTTACGCATAAAGCACAGATAGGCACACAGGGCACGAACAGGTACGCCGTGCATCTGGGGGCGCAAGTGGGAAATCGGAGTCTCAAAGGCTCTTCGGGGACAGCCACGAAGGCTCTGCCAAGAAATGCCATGCGGGCGGAAGTGGGCGAGCGCTGCGGAGACTGGTGGAGGTGCCCGATTTACGCATTCAGTCAGTCGTCCGAGCACCTGTTGTACACGGCATGGTTCTAGGTGCTGGGAGGCCAGCACGGGGAGAGCCCGGCAGGCGAAGGGAACCGCAAATGCGAAGGCACCGATGCAGGTGTCCTGGTTTGGGGGAAGCAGCGAGGAGCCAGGATGAGGGACTGGAGCGAGGGGGGAATGGGAGGTGATGAGCGCAGCAGGCTGGGGCGGCAGGCAGGTCACACTCCGAGGCGTCACTCTGAGTGGCCTGAGAGCCTGTGTGAGTTCTGAGAGCGAGGGGGCATGCTCTAAGGCATTTTAAAAGGATCTCCCCAGTGGCAGTGTTGAGAACCTAGTGCAGGTGACAAGACGGAAACAGGGAGACCTGTCAGGAGGCAGGACAGTGGTCCGGCCCAGGGGGGCCAGAGTCTGGATGGACATTCGAAGGTACAGCTGGACCCACACTCTTTTTCCAGGTACCGCAGTCTGCATTAGTTAAAGTCTGTATGAACAGAATTAATTGCCCCCAAACTTAGAAGCTTAAAACAACCATAACCCTCTACTTTCTCTTCTAGCAGCCGTGAGTCAGCAACTCACCGGCCTGGCTAGGTGGTTCCGGTTTGGGTGTCTTAAGAGATTGTAATTCATGTCAGCTGGGGTTACAGCGATTTGAAGGCTTGTCTGGGGCTGGAGAGACATTTCCAAGGTGGCTGTCGTGTGCCTGGCAAGTTGCTGCCAGCTAGTGGCAGGCCTGGCCCCCTTCCTGTGAGGGCTTCTCCACCGGGCTGCCTGAGGGCCTGCCCGGTGTGGCAGGCTCCCCCTAAGCGAGTGATCCAACAGAAGCCTAGGAGGAAACTTCACTGCACTTCATGGCTCAGCCTCAGGAACAGCACACTGTCACTCCCTCGGGGCTTTCTTGGTCATGTGGGTCAACCATGACCAGGGAGGGAGGGGACGACACAGGGGCACGAATACCAGACATGAGTGTCATTGTGAGCCACCTCACAAAAACAACAATCAAACAAGGCATCATGCCTTATGGCTTTGAGCAACTGAGAGAATGTAAGGGAAGAGAATTCACTTAGAAGATTTTCTTTCCAACGTCATGGAATTGGTCACAGAGGTCTTATTGTCTTTTATTAACTGGTTCTGCTTTGAATATTATTTATGCAATCATCATGTGGTAAATATTGTTTATTGGCTTTCAATGTTCAACGTGTAGAAAAATCATGGAAGACTAAAAATTGGAAATAGAATATCAGCGTTTAAATGACGGCTCTGTAGATGTGGCGGGGAGTGACGAGCTGGGTTAGGGGAGTAGGAGAAGTTTTGTGGCTCTGATCCACACATCGGGGGATGAAGAGACTTCCTGTAGTTGTCGGATCAGTGAGTAAAGGTTCATATGTAGCACCTGGGCTTCCTTGGGTGACCACTGGGTTCTGAGGTAACTGCAGAAAAACTATGAATACCATTTTTTAGTGTTTCGGGGGAAGTTGGAGGATAGTGAAAGTCATCGGAAGGTTTTAGCCTTCATGGATGGGACTCAATATAAGTTGTTTCAAATTAATAAGACAGAGGAGAAACCTAAACATATTATTAAAGCAAAACAAAAGAACAGCGGGCATTTTTAAACCTCTGAAATGTCACCATTATGTGCTGCTTGAAATTATGTTTCCATGTACTTTTATTGCTTTTTTAACAAACAGGCATTTTATCATCTCTCCCTGACTATACACCCAGCATGTGAAGAATCCAAGGGGCTAAAAGACACCGAGAGAAAAACTCAGTGGTCCCGCTGCGGAGAGGGACTGAGAGTTTAGAGAATGAGAGATGTTATAAACTGGTAGTTAATATTCCTAACAGCAGACACCTCATAAAGTTGTGTGAATTAAAGATTTCATGGAAAGCATTAAGCACAGAGTCTGCCACGCAGCAAGTACCAAATAAATGTGCATGGTTGTTCTTTCTATTGTTATAATACCCTTAATACAAATAATAATCGTGTATTGATTCGAGCTGAAAAGGGCCTTTAGGTGTGAAGCCATGTTGAAGTAATAAATCCACATATATTTGCGTATTAGCTCAAGAAACATAGCGATTCAATACTATGAGGTGACCTCACACCAAAGGAATGCTATGAGGTCATTAAAAGTTATGTTGAAAGAGACTGTTTTCCTGTTACGGAAGTATATGAAATGAAAACACTGTCTTTCAAAATGGTATGTTCCAAATGATGCCAGTTTTGTTAACAGGCTAAGCGTATATTAAATGAGTACTAATAAATATTTATTGACTGAACAGATGAACTAATGACTACGTGTATGTACACCCTCCCCCCCGCACACACCGTCCACCAAACACTAATATCATCCACTACTAAGCACAGGGAAGTGGAGCGGTTTATACTTTCTTCCTCTTTAAACTTTGCATTTTCTAGATAATCCATAACAATTTTTATTACCTCTGTAGTACAAAGCAAACAAACAAACTGGAGAAAGGAACAATAGGAAGTTATTTAAAGATCCATCGGAAACTCTAAAAATTGGTTCATGTCATGACTTGTCATTTAACACAAAGAGCATTTGGGCAGAAAAAGCGTCATGGTCAAAGGAAGGTAGCTCTGTGCTAAATTACCTTTACATACATATTTTCTAAAGGTTTTCTTTATTTATAATTAGAGATAGGGAAGGGAGAGAGCAAGAGAGGGAGAGAAACATTGATCAGTGACCTCTTGTGCGCCCCCAACCGGGGACCTCCCTGGCCTGCAACCCAGGCATGTGCCCTGACCGGGAATCGAAACTGTGACCCCTCAGGTCACAGGCTGGTGCTAAAGCCTCCGAGCCACACCAGCCAGGGCTAAATGACCTTTGGAAAGTGGTTCTGGGCCAGGAGCCCCGTTTTCTCTTCGTCATTCCCAAGTCACGAGAACACAAATTGTTGACCGGAGCCTGGGAGGAAATAACCAAGCTTGGAAGCGTTGGCCTCCAGACCTAAAACCGATGGCGAAGTAACACACCCCGGGGGGCATCTCCAGCCCAACCGCTCCCTCCCCTGAGTGAGGCCCCAGCCCAGCGTCCGACCTTCCTTGGCCAAATGTATCTACTGAGGCAAATCTGGTCCTCACTTCAGGTTGACGGAAATTCTGGAAAATACTAAATGTGGGCTAAAGAATTCCTCTCCCATGATTTCCCGAACAGCTTTAAGTCACCCATGACAGTGTTCACAAATGACAACTATTCCCAAATGGGTTGCCTGTTGGCTGATAACAGTCAATGCTTTTGTAATGAACTATTAACGTTTAACTTTTGAAAAGTTGAGGTTTCAATTCTCGTTCTTTTCACGGTATTAAAAATGCAGGGCATTTTGAAACAGAAGCTGGTATTCCAATGGTTTTATGGCTTTCCTGAAAAGAAATCATACTATTTTTAAATTATGTTTTTCCTAAAAAGAAAGGGGTTATCAATCATCTCAACAGGTAGGTGAGACATGGTGGAGGGGAGTGAGACACATTGCTAGGGGTTTCTCTGCCTTTCAAATCCTCCTCCCCGCCCTCCGGCCCCAAGCCTGTCTCAGCCAGATAACAAATGTATTCTGAATGTGAATCAGAGCTGAGACCCCTGCCCGCCAATTTTCCATATTTTTCAAATAATATACTTTCTTTTGAATCATCTTCAAATATAACATGGCTTCGAAGGGGGCGCGGACCATGTGCCATTCTTTTAAAGGAAGAGCTACAGTAGCAAGAACAGGAAAAAAATGTTTGTAAACAGTTGAATTGAATTGAAAGCAAAAATAATGGAAGTGGCTTTGCCCAGGAGAAAGGCGGGGAACTGGGAAGCTCGGAGAGGCTTTTCCCAGAGCTTAGGGGGACAGCGGGAAGAGATAATCACAAGTTACCACGGGGAACTCGGGCCCCGCGGCAGGTTCCAAATGCTTTTCGTGCGTTTTCTCGCTTAGTCCTTGCCATGACGAGCTTGCTGCTGTCACTGTTGTCGTTGGACCCTTTTACAAACGAGGGACAGAGCGAACATCTTCTTCTGCCAAAGAGAAACTCCTAAAAGGGAGGGTCCGACGCATCTAGCTTTGCCCGGCGGCCTCATCTCTCCGGGGTTCCATCCCCACACGCCGCCCTCCTGCCTCCTGACCCAGCCTGGGGCCGGGCAGGGCTCCCGCTCGGGGCGCTGTAAGCCCTCTCTTCACCGCTCTCTCCCCAGACTCTGGCGTGTTTCCTCTGAGGGTGGGGGAAAGGTGTCACAAGCATAGGTTTGTGACACAATGTGTCCTGTAAGTCAGCCGGGCAACTGCTCGGCTACCCCCGCTGAGCAACCCGGCACCAAGGGAGGGACAAGAGCCACACACAGTAACTACGCTGTTCGCTCAGCTTTTCTCGAATGCAGGGTCACTCGAGTAGAACATCCACACACATTGTTATCCTGCTCCCACTAACGGCCTAAGAGAAATACACCCACACACACACACCCACACACACACACATATAACAGAGCAGTCAATGGGGCATAACGAGCTGAGTCGCAGAGTCTCGGTCTGCCGGTCCGGGGGACAGCACAGCGGGCAAGGGCAGTCGTCAGTGTCTCGTGCGGAAGGATCTCCGGGGCCAGGCGGGCAGCAGGGCAGAGCCTCCGGCGGCCGAGGCCGAGGGAGACCGGCGCAGCGTGGGGCGGACGCTGGGGTGCGGGGCTCGGCCGCGTCCGCAGTGGTCTGGAGCCGGCCTCAGCTGTACCTGGAGACCGGTGGGCTCCCCCCTCCTGGGTCTCTTGATCAGCCTCTTGGCGCCCCTGATGGCCAATGGGGAATTTGCCCCGGGGCCTGGCTGTGGGTGGTCCCGCTCTGCAGACATGGCTGTTCTGGTCACGTGGGCAGACATCTTGGGGGCGTCTCCTTGTCAGTTGTGTCACCTACTCGCTGGTCATCCTTCCTCTAAGAGGAAAGACAAGGGGGCTGGACAGAGCTGTGCCCGGGGCAGGCCCATGTGTGTAGTGAGGAAGGTGGTTGGGCTGAGAGCGGGGACACTGGAGCTGAGTCTTGGCAGGAACTGAGTCCATCGGTCCACTGTGGAGCCCCTGCCAGTGAAGGAAAGACATGAAGATGAGGGGTGGAGGGTATAGGAGGAGAAACAGATGAGACCTCTAAGGGCTCAAGTGCAGGTATCATAGGAGTGAGAGAGAGAAGGATCGGGAAGGTTAGAGTGGACCCTGGGTGTCAGGATTTCCAGGATGGTATGTGTCCAGGTAAGTGGCGGGGTGCTCCCCCGCTAGCTAGACTCCATCACTAGTGACCCAGAGTCCAGGAAACTGCTGCGCGAGGGACAAAGATAACGCAACAACCCTGGGGCTGGTCCTGAGTCATCAGAGACTCCGTCATTCATTCTGGGGAGGGGCGGTTTCCAGCTCTGCCGATTTAGTTAAAGGGCTCTCCTACAAAGGTTCTTCCCTCAGTCACCTGTTTTGGCTCTCCCTTCACTCAGCCTTTGGAATACCTTAAGGACGCTCATCCTTTTTTTGGGCAAAACAATTACTGTGCAAACAGACTCATTTGCTCCTGCCAGTTACCTTGACGTTATCACTTGTGCTTAAATAGAATCTGAACTAAAAATAGGTGTGCTGAAGTGGGTTTCCACCTGTCTCCTCTTGCTTCCTGACACCTGCGGTCCTCTGCTTTTCTACGCAAAACACAGCCGTGTGCAGACACACAAACGCCCACCGGCACCTGCAAGCCCACTTAGGGGAAGGACCTCGGGGAACGGACACTTTCATCCTTCAGCCTCCCGTCTCCCCTTTCTTTTTCAGCGAGCTAGGGAACAACCGCCGAAATGCCGAACTACTTTCTTGGCCGTCGCTAAGGCAGAAGGATCTGAAAAGCGGTCGGCCCGGACGATGAAGACGTGGGCTGGGTGTGCTGCCTTTTTAAATGCCAAGGCTTTTGTTGCATAAGCATTGAGCTGGAATGGAAAGGTCAGAGCTGACAGGCTAGACTCACACTCAGAGAAGCAGCTCCCATTTCCTCTTCTCCCGCCACCTCCCTCCCAAGGGAAAGCTTGCGAGCGTTGCCCGAGCTTTCGGCGGAGCGATGAATGGCCTGTGAGCGTAAGCCAAAACATAAAAAATAAACCAGCTTCAGGAAGTGTTCAGTGAAATGTAATAGCTGCTTAATGGCTTCCTTAAACAGAAACCGGTTTGTGGCAACTAGAATCCTATTTTTTTATTAAAGAAATTCTTCATTGGAGAAGACCCAGAGAGGGTCTCAGGTCCCACCAGGCCCCAGGCTCCTTCTCTTCCCCTCGCAAGGGAATCACTTGGTTCCTCAGCCCAGACACTGGAGCCAACCCAGCCTCTGTCTGGGGTTGGCGGGGGCGGGTCTGGAAGCATGGGACTCGTACCAACAAGTCACCCACGGTGGTGTCTGCTCTGTTCAACACAGGCCTGCCCAGGGCCAGGCGTGGGGCTGGTTGTGGGGATGCTGAAGCCGAAAGAGCAGAGCATCTGCCTTCCTGGATCTCGCTCCAGCCTGGAGGAGACAGGTAACTAGGCGACCGCCGTGCAAGGAGGTCAGGGACCCGACGGGGGCAGAGGTGGTCCGGGAGAGCCCAGAGAATGAACACTAGGTCTCCTTTTGACATTGGACCAAACGCCAGGAGGTGGGGCCGTTGCTGGTCTTCTCTGGCTGGGCTTTGGACCCCAGCCCGAAGCTGGCCTCACTTTGAAGCTGACCTCACTTGGTCCTCCGAGCACGTCTGGGAGTTCTCAAATGGAGGTACTTGACAGATGCAGCCAATCTCCGACTTCCTCGGTCTTATGTCCAGGTGTCCCGCTCTCGGCACCACTGGTCTCAGCCGAGCTGCACCTTAGAAGCCCCTGGGGAATGTTCACGCTGCACTACCAGGGCCCTATGTCAGACCAATGAAGCCAGGAGCCTCAGGGACAGACCCCAGCAGCAAGAGATCCTAAAGCTTCCAGGCGGTTCCAGCGTGCAGCCAAGCCTGGGAACTCCTGCTTACACTGCATCCTTTGGACCAATCCCGGGTCGACACCCAGCGCCTTGTCTTGGGCTCACCCACTGGCTTCTGCCCCAGCTGAGAAGCCACAGGCATAGCCAGGTCCCAGGGCTTCCCAGCCTGACCCATGCCCAAGCTGGCGGCCCCCAGCACCTGTTGACAGCTGGAGGCATTCAGGAAACGCGTCACACTTGTCAAGGGGGCTGCAAGGAAGCTTCTATCGCTGGGTTTCAAGTCTGTCAGGTCGATTTGCTTTGCGTCTCTGCGGAGATTAGACGCAGGGAAGAAGCCCACGAGGACAAATAGGCCTGCTACGCCGACGGCATCCTCCATGCGTCCCTAGCAGGCGCCAGAGAGCATTCTGACATCATTCTCTCCGCGACACGGAGCCGGTTCCCGGAACTTAGAGTGCCAGCGACACTCCCCGCGTCCAGGGCCATGAGGCACCGTGCTCCAGGAGTTTTCAGTTGTTACTGTGACCCCACTGTGCATGTGAACAAACTGAAGTCTGGAGAATAATGGAATGTTTTAGTTCACCCAGGTGGGAAACGAAGAAACCAAGATTCAAATCCAGACCTGACACCAAAGCTCAAGCTCTTCCCACTACATGCAGCTGAAGCCCGTGGTCACGACCGCCGTTCAGAGAGAACAAACGACCCCGTCTTCAAGTCAGACGTGTGACCGTGGGCATTCCCCATTCCAGTGGCCCCTGCCTGTGACTCGGACAGGCTCTGGCTGGGAGGCAGAGCTGGCCTTTCACACGGACAGCAGCACCACGGTCTCTGGGCGCCAGGACTGCCCCGTGGTCCACT
The DNA here is from genome assembly GCA_004026545.1 of Mormoops blainvillei. Classification (NCBI taxonomy): domain Eukaryota; kingdom Metazoa; phylum Chordata; class Mammalia; order Chiroptera; family Mormoopidae; genus Mormoops; species Mormoops blainvillei. Next base: position 120,242 of record PVJD01004891.1, read on the forward strand.
CGTCTGAGCTGAGCCGGGGTCTTGGGCTTTCCACGCAGCCTCCCGTGGGCCTGGACATGCAGGCCTGCCGGCCAGACCCGGGCAGGGGCTTGGTGTCCGGTGGGCATGGGACCTTTCCAGCAGGAATGTCTGAGGCGCCTCCGCCCTGGCCTCTCGGATCAGCTGCCTCAGTTTCCACCTTGGAGGTTTCTTTTCCCTGCTCTGCGGTTTTCCATCGGATGATCAACCTCCCTGCTTTCTCGTTGGAATAATAATTTTTTTTTAAACCAGGACCCATTTAAGGATAAAATAACATGAACAAACCAATTTAGAACCTGATTTTCGTTTCTCAGGAGATGCTGGGTGAAGGCCGAGCCCGACCATGAAGCGAGCATGTGTGGTGGCCTCACAGTTGTCATCGGCCTCATGAGGTTTTTCAGCCAAACAAACATTTCACCAATAAAAGATCAAATTCCAGAGCATTGCTCGTATCTTTGCAGCGTCATGCCTTCTGACAGAAAAAAATGACCCCAAACGACATTGCGGCTTTCCGGCAGGTCCACGTAAAGGAGTTTGCGGTTTAGGGGTGCAAACATCTCAGGGAGGCAGCCTGATCTCAGGCCCCATGCCCATTCTACAACGTGGACTCCTGTCACAGGGCCCCTCTTTAACACAGACCAGTGTGACCCGGCACTGGGCTCCACGCCTGCCCCTGCACGGACAGCGCGGGCTCAGCCGGGCGGGCTCCTGACGCCAGCTGTCCTCGCCTCCGCCCCCAGTGTTCTCGCCTCCCTGGGCTCCTCCACCCGGCTTCCCACTCGGCCAGCATTCCACACCAGCTGGCGGCTGAGATGTTTTCTCGTTCAAGACAAGGAGCCAGACTGGGGTTCTCTGGAAGGACCCTTCCAGCGCTGCCGGTCCAGGACTCAGGAAAGTGAGAGTGGCCTCTCACCAGCTGGAGGCTGCGGCTCTACCCCAGGGCCCCTGGAGGAGGGTGCAGGGCTCAGGTTGGGACACTTCCCCCACCAGCTGCTTTAGGGGGCTGTGCTTTGGGGCCAAAACACTGGATGATTTTAGTCGCTGAAACAGATAAGCCCGCCGGGCAGGGCTGAGCGGGGTCCCAGGTGTCTGCCCAGCCGGTTCCCATGAATCCGCTTCTGCAAAGCCACTGTTGGATGGCTGACAGGAGACCGGAGCAACCGCCACACAGTCATCAAGCAGGACAAGCCCACAGGCATCCGGTGACAGTCCGCGGGGCACGCCCAGTCGTCAGGGAGAAGCACTGGGGGGCTCTGCTCGCCGGCAAGTCAGCCCAGAAGGAACGCGCCCGACGGCGGTGCTTGTGTGCAGGCACCATCGCTGGGGCGTCCTGGGAATCCTCGAAGGCAGACGGCTTATCTCACCTTTGTCCTGTTGTGGCATTTGTCACAGGGAAGCAGCCCAGCACCCACAGCAAGGGGGCGGGGGGCTTCCACGCTGTCTGGCCTTGGGACAGTGACTGCCTGCAAATAACATTTGAACACATGTGAAGCATCGTGAAGGCAGCGCCAGAGATCCAGGTCTGCTCCCAGAACGTGACTGACCTGCAGGCTGCCTGCTTATTTTATTTTTTTAATTTTTATTTACTTATTTGAGAGAGAGAAAGAGACACTGATTTGTTGTTCCACTCACCGATGCACCCCTTGGTCAATTCTTGTATGTGCCCTGACCAGGGATTGAACCTGCAACCTTGGCATATGCTCTAACCAACCGAGCAACTGGCCAGGCTGGACTGCCTGTTTCGAGGCTGCAGAATTGATGCCAGGTGAGGGCGGGCCAGGGCAGGGGCTGGGGCAAGGTGTGGTGGGAACCGTAGGGAGCCGGACAAACCCCAGCCACCCAGGAGGGTGAGTCCACAGCTCTTAAGCACCGATTCAATGTGGGCTTCTGGGAGGAAGGCCAAGGGCGACGGGCCAGGAAACTAGGGTGGAGGACATCTGAGCGCAGCACAGGGTCCCCAGCACCTGGAAGAGAACAGGTCGGGGCTTTGTGTCCGCCAACCTTCACAGAGTTTCAAAAACAATTCGTCCCCTCTGCAAAGAACTGCCTGTCCACCATGCAGTGGTCTGTCAGCATAACGAACTTTCCCTCCAGAATTCTAGAAAATTCCTATTCCAGCATGACTTCTTAACTAATTACATCTGCAAAGACCCTATTTCCAAGTAAGACCACATTCTGTGGACACGAGTTTGGGGGCAGTCGAGTCCCAATCAGTACATCTATACTTTATTTTTATCTTACTCGTATTTAATTTATATTTTAAATGTTCATAATGTTTTTAAATTTAAATGTTTTAAATGTTAAATGCATAATGTATTACTAAAGCAGCACTGGAATATACATTTATATATGTTTCTCCGTGTAACTATGCATGTGTCGGCAGGACATATGAGCATTTCGCTGACGCCAGGAGACCGTGGGCCCCCATCACGACCATCCACTCGAAGAAAGTTGGGTGGCTCTCGGATGAGCCCGCGGTGATTTGGCCGCAGGTGGTCTGGGGCAGGGGCCCCCTCGGTGGAGAGAAAGGTGAAGCCCGGATTTTCCCCACAGTTCGAGGAGCCGGCCGCTCAGGCCGCCTGCGGAGTCAGGCGTCTGCCAGGCCTGCAGACACTGCTTGGCATTTCGCTCAGTGCGCAGAAGCCATCATCTGTTGATTTGTTCCATTATTTGAAAGCAAACAAGAAAAATAAAACACAACCCAAAACTCGCTGATGGACAGCCAGCCTTCGTAACCGGTGGCGTCGGTGCGTGTTGGCCTGTGTCCCGCTGCGGTGCTCCAAGCGGCGGGCTGCAGAAAGGCTGGTTATCACAGAACTGTGCCTGACCTCCCCCCCAGAAGGCTGGTCCCCTTGACACTGCAGACGCTGTGCTCGGGCCCTCCCTCTCTTCCTCAAGGAAGGCAGCCTCCCTCTGTCCTCGGGTCCAGCCCGCTGCGTGTCAGCCACGTCCCCTGCCTAGCACAGCGACCTCCAGTCCTCCAAGGCCGCCCGCTTCTGCTCTGTCTCTCTCCACTCTCAATGCTTCGGTTCCTTCCCTCTCTTTTGGCTCCTGAGACTCATGAGATAGTTCTTCCTAGAAAGTTCTGGAGGCTTCTTCCTGCTATACTTGAACAGTCAACTTGGCAGTGCATGCTGTTTTAGGAATATAAGATAAAGAAAAAAATGCTAAGAATAATAAAAAGAAAGTGATGACAGCCACCCTCCCATGTTCTGGGGAAGGACGTCCTTCCCCTCAGAGGGGGACCATTCTTCTGTCTGAGGGGCGTTGGGGTTGTGAGAGGCGGGACATCCAAGACCAGGCAGGATGGGTGAGGGGTGGGGTAGAAAGGTGTTTCTGGGGGGAAATCCTCTGCACTGAACACAGCAGGGTCTCGAGACACATCCAGGTGAACTTGTCCACAGGGGACGTTCTGTCCAATGCAATGTCCTGTGGGGGGGGCGGGGCTCAGAGCCGGCTGCGGGCCACAGGCCCGGCACAGGCAGGGCCTCGGGGAAGTTTCTTTCTTTCTTTCTTTCTTTCTTTCTTTCTTTCTTTCTTTCTTTCTTTCTTTCTTTCTTTCTTTCTTTCTTTTTCTTTCCTTCTTTCCGATGTATTGTTTGAACATTCTGTTCTATTCTATTCTATTCTGTTCTATTCTATTCTACAAAAAGCCATGTCCTCTACCCCCCACCCCCCGCCATCTCCATCCCAGACAGGCCGGCCCAATCCCCTGGGAGATGGGCCACTTTAGCAGCCTCATTCCCTTGGCCCATTTTGGCCACCTGCCCCCGCCCCTTAGGAGTGAAACAGTTTTCAGCAAATCACTGTTGAAAGACAAACTGGGGCATATTAAAACTTGTAAGAGTTTATTCAAATACAAATGGATTCCAGTCGGGCAGCACCAAACCAGAAGTGGACAGGAGTGGTTCCCCGACAGGAACCAGGCATGACTTCTATTGAGAAGAAGCAGAAGGGGAGCCAGGAGGCGTCTGATTGGCTATAGCTGCAGCAGATGCCGTATTTGGGTAAGCCCCGTTGGCTGTTTCTGGCTGCTTGTCCTTAAGTTTCTATTTCTCGACTTTGAGGCAATACAGGCTTAGGTTTGGGTTTGCTTATTAGGCTACTAAGACGTTAGAACCCGCTGTCATGGACCGGGGGAGGTCCGCAGGATGTGTGCTGAGAGGATGACCCCGGGCAGCTGGTGGGCTTCGGTAGGTCCCACGCCTCCGCCTTCTCCGCAACGGCATTGGAGCCAGGCCTGAGACGTCAAGTTAGAGTCGGCCCATCCTCAGCGCCATCCCTTCCTGCTGACCTCAGTCTAATGACCCCTGTGTTTCATTAAACCCCAGTCTCCCCTTCACAGGGGTTTGGCATCAGTCCCTGGCCGAGCGGCCTGCCCCTGGCTAACTTGACACCCTCCTCTTCTACCAAAGCCCTAGCAAGAGTCTCACTGGTCTCAGCATCAGTCGGATGCTTTTCCCTGGCAACGGGTTTATTTTTGCCTTACAGACGCTGAGAGTCAAGGGAACGATCATGTTCCTAATTCCCACTGGCGGCTAGAAAGCTCCGAGCTGGGACGTGGCTGATTCCTGGCAGGTGCTGAGGACTTGGAGGCATGGCTTTCGTGTGACAACCTCACTCCTGGCTTCAGCTTACCGGCCTATACTTATTTTATCTTTTTGCATCTTTCTTATTATTAAGTTTATATATCTATCTAGAAGTGGTGTTTGTATATTTTCAGGATTTCGCCTCTTTTCTTGAAGGAGGTAGATGATGGGTAGATGGCTGGCTGGCTGGCTGGGGCAGATGGATGGAGAGATGGATGGAGGGTGGGTGAATGGACAGATGGATGGAGAGATGGGTGGATGGGTGGATGGATGGACGATGGATGGACAGATGAGTAGCGGGAGAGGGAGGGGAGAGTCCTCTGCTCTGATGAGGTCTCGATCCACCACTATCTCTGCCATTGTCCTACAGGGCCTGATGCGCTTTCCACAGAAACAGAGACCCACCATCCTCCTGAGAGGCCACTGCCATGAGGCTGTGTGTATGACGTGAAACTTAGAGACCTCCTCTGGAGACAGCTTCCACGTCCCCAGGTCCTGTGTCCACAGGATCTTTCTTCTCTTGAGTGCTTTCCTCACGCCGCATGGCACATTAGTCTCAGTGGGAGGGGCCACTTCTTCCTACAGAAGGGAAGGGGCTAAAGATCCGAGAGCCAAGTGTCTGTGACAGAGGTCAGGTAGAGAGCTGTGTCAAACCCTGGCATTCTGGGAGCCTGGACGGGAGTCCAGCAATCTTCGTCTCCTAGAAACGTATCACAAACCCAAAAGTGAGCAAAGAAGGCTGTGGAAAATTGGTACCCCTGCCTCAAAGCCCATAAACTTCACCCCAGCAGAGAGACCCTCCAAGTGAGCTCTCACCTCCTGCAGCATTCTGACCGACTAGGTTCTGTGGGTTCCTAACGCCCAGGAGATTAGCAGTTTCCTGAACTTTCTTCCTTGCACTGTTTAAGCACCTTTCCCTCCGGACTCCCTTCCCACCTTCACTCTGCATTCACAATAATTAAGTACTGTTTTCTGAACTAGTTAGTACAGTTTCTCATGTTTTATTCATGTCTTTCCCAAATAGTCTGTGGACCAAATGGGAAAATAGCACTGTTCCCCTCTTTAGTAATTTTCCTATTTCCTTTGATCTTGTTGATGTTTCTTATTCTTTCTTTTGTAGTTTTACATAAAAGTGATATGTTAAAATTAAAGTTGTAAATGTCTCTTTTCGTTTCATTCTCATCGAGAAAATTGCGGGACTTCAAAGGCTTTAAGCCGAAAGAAAGGAGCTGAATCTAGAGTTTATTTTTGGAATAATCAGGTCCCAGTCAACTGGCTCATCAGCTGCAGGTCCGAACACGAGCAGGGAGCACCGGGGCTGGTCCTGGTGACGCAGCACGTCGGGGCCCTCCCCGTCCTGGGCGTCCGTCCTCCCCTCGCGGGCTCAGCCGGAGGCCAGGCACACGGGAGGCGGTGGGGGGCTAAGCCCCAACGCACTCGCGTGATAGGGGACCAAGGCGGTGGGAATGGAGCGAGGAGGGCAGAGTGGGAAGAACCCAGGCTGCGAGGAGGGAAAGGACCTGATTCCCTCAGATTGAACA